>PVIU01004770.1:0-25446 GCA_004026605.1 Ondatra zibethicus | reverse complement strand
CCTTTGTGACTGTGTGACTATGTGACTGTGTACCTGTGTACCTGTGTGACTGTGTGACTGTGTGCCTGTGTACCTGTGTGGCTGTGTACCTGTGTGACTATGTGACTGTGTACCTGTGTGACTATGTGACTGTGTACCTGTGTGGCTGTGTACCTGTGTGACTGTGTGCCTGTGTGACTGTGTGCCTGTATGGATGTGTACCTGTGTGGCTGTGTACCTGTGTGGCTGTGTGACTATGTGACTGTGTACCTGTGTGGCTGTGTACCTGTGTGACTGTGTGGCTGTGTGACTGTGTGCTTGTGTGGCTGTGTGCCTGTGTTAGGTGGCTCCTGGTGTCCTCTCTCCTCCTTTTCTTATTCCTCCTTCTCCTCATTCTTCTCTTGAACCTAGATTTCTCTCCCTATTTATTCTCCCTACCTGGCAGCCTGGCCTATCCCTCTCCTGCCTTACTATTGGTCTTTCAGCTCTTTATTAGACAAATCAGATGTTTTAGACAGGCAAAGTAACACAGTTTCACAGAGTTAAACAAATGCAGCATAAAAGAATGCAACACATCTTTGCATCATTAAACAAATATTCCACAGCATAAGAAAACATAACACATTTTAACTAATATTCCATAACATCCCGCCTTTCCCAGATTGCTTCATTTTCTTTTATTATACAAAGAGATTCAAAGATGGAAGCAGGGACTAGTGAGGTGGCTCAGCAGTTAGGAGCACTGATCCTGCAAAGGACCCAAGCTTGGTTCCAAACACCCATACTGGGTGTCTACAAGCACCTCTCATGGCAAAGGGCACCTGTGCTCACATGCACAGACCACCCTACACACACACACACACACACACACACACACACACACACACACACACACACACACACACATACACACACACACCCTTTAAAAAGTAATATGAATAGGACCAGGCATGGTGGTCCATGCCTTTAATCTCAGATACAGACAGTTATCTGTGAGTTCAAAGCCAGCCTAATCTACATAGCTCCAGGACAGCCAAGGCTACATAGAGAGACCCTATCTCAAAAAACAAAAACAAAATACTAGTAAATTTAAAAAAATGGAGGTAACTCAATTTCCCAATCTCTCTCCCCTTTGTGAAGGACCAACAAATGCACCTCATTTCTGTTCTTCCCATTCCTTTACTTTCTCTGTCCCTCTGCTCATCCAAGCCTCGCCTCTACCCACTCCTACCTGGAAGTCTGCTCTCTTCTCTGAGTATCCAGCTGGGTGCTTACTTCAAGCCTCCAGAAGTCTCACGGCTTATAGGAGACCCTTTAATAGCTGCTTTAGCCCCAAATGCCACTTGCATCTCCTTAAGATGTACTACTTTGAAAAGGAGAACACGATATCTGCTCATGGTAACAGGTTCTTTTCTCTGCGTCCTCTCTTGTCCAGCACAGGGTGATGGTGTGCAGACACTTTATGGGACAGACCATCTACTCCTTTTCCCTCTGGTAAAGGATTTGATTTTCCTTCCTGCTGCCATCTCCTGTGCTCTCTCCTGCCTCCGATCATCCTTTTAAGGTTCAAGCTCACTCTCCTGAAAGGTCACCGTCCAGCTCAGAAGAGTGTCTGCGACCCATAGCATCAGTGTCTTCTGCTTCTCTGGCAGATGCTTGCTTCTAGGTCCATCAGGACTGACACAGGGAGATGATTTTCCCATGAGTGAGGCCATGTACGAGGCCATCGGAGGGAGGGACGAGCCGGAGTGAGATGACAAGGGCAGGAATGATGGGCAGATCTGAGCTCCTGGCTTCCTCTGTGTCTGAGGCAAGATGCACCTCTTGGGGGATCTCCCGAGACCTCGTTCTCCACTCACCACACCCAGCTCTTTGGGCTGACCTTAATGTTTCCCTCGGGAACGAGGCTGTCTTCTGCATAAGCTAGAGCAAGTGCTTCTTAAACAGAGGTTGCTGAGATGGGAGCAATATTTTAAATCAACCAGTTCAAAAGGTAATAGTTTATTTTATGATAAAACCCACACAAATCAGAGTGGTTTTTCTTTTTCTTTTTTCTTTTTTTTTTTTTTTTTTTTTTGGTGTTTTGAGACAGTTTCTCTGTGTAACCATCCTAGCTGTCCTAGAACTAGCTCTTGTAGACCAGGCTGACCTCGAACTTACAGAGATCTGCCTGCCTCTGCCTCCCAAGTGCTGGAATTAAAGGTGTGTGCCACCACTGCCCGGCCAGAGTCCAGAGTGGTTTTTCACTTGTTACCAAGTGATAAAAGGTCAGAGAGGGATAGAAAAAGAGACAGGATGATGATTCTCTCTAGTTTCCTGCTCTTATCCCATGGACTATGGTCAGTCTGTTCCAACGCACACACACACCACACACACTCACTCATACACACCACACACACACACACACACACACACACACACACACACTCTCTCTGACACACACACTCACACCATGCACACACTCACTTTCTCTCACACACACACACCATGGATATATACTCCACAGGCACTCACACATACACCACACACAGTACACACCACATACACATACCACACACACACTTACACCACACACAGACCACATACCACATAAACACATGCCACACACATTCACACCACACAGACTCACACCAAACACACTCCCATACACACACACACACACTCGTACCACCGTCCCCCCATTTCCTGGTAAAGATCTAGGGAGTGAGCTCAGGGCCTCTCCCATACTCAGTCAGAACCCCTGTGCTGCATCCCTAGCTCCATCTTGAGATGAAGTCTCACTGGTTGCCCAGACTGACCTCAAACTCTCCTTCTGACAGGCTAAGCCTATAGCTGTGTGTCACCAGACCTGGGTGAGTGATGGTGGCAGCTGCCGCCATCCTCTTTCTCTTTCTCTTTATTTTTTCACTTTTGTTTTTGAAATGTTTTATAACTCAAGCTGAATTTCAACTCCAAATCCTCCTGTCTCAGCCTCCTGAGTACTGGGATCACAGGTGTGCAAGGCCACACCTGGCTGAATTATGGCTTTTTGACCAGACCATGGACTCTAAGTTGAGGCCGCCTGGATTCAGGTCAGTATTTTGACGTTTAAAACCTCTTTCCGAGATAAAGTATTTAGTCTTTTTAATCCCCACCTTCTTCAAAAGGAAAAAGTGCTATTTCTTTGGTTGTCATGAAGACTGAATGAAGCACACCTCTCTATAGAAAAGCCTGGCTTTGCCAGTCAGTAGTGGCTCCTTTAATTCTGGTGCTTGGGAGGCAGAGGCAGACAGGTCTCTGTGAATGCAGCCTGGTATACAGAGAGAGGGCCAGGATAACCAGGACTACTCAGAGAAAACCTGTCTCAGAAAACAAAAAATGAAGAAAGAGGAAGAAGAGAAGGAAGGAAGGAAGGAAGGAAGGAAGGAAAGAAGGAAAGAAGGGAAGAGAAGAGAAGGGAAGGGAAGAAAAGGGAAGGGAAGAAAAGGGAAGGGAAGGGAAGAGAAGAGAAGAGAAGAGAAGGGAAGGGAAGGGAAGGGAAGGGAAGGGAAGGGAAGGGAAGGGAAGAGAAGAGAAGAGAAGAGAAGAGAAGAGAAGAGAAGAGAAGAGAAGAGAAGAGAAGGCTAGTTTCATGGTGCTATCATTGTTAAAATGCCGGTATCACCTCCAAACCCTTTGTCCTTGGACATCCCATAGATTGTCATCTTCTGCTATAAGATGGGAACAATGTGAGTCAGGACAGAGCTACCCTGGACAGAAAGAAGCCCTTCCCCAGGCACCTGAACCTCTGGTTCCCATCACTGCAACCAGCCTCTTCCGGGGATGGTGTCGTAGCCTTGGTCTTTCTCTATGGACAGGGCAAGAGTAAAAGAACACACTTCCTGGAGTGAGACTGGTGGTTCAAACATCAGCTTGCCCTTCACAACATTTCAACTTCTCTGAAGTGGGGGCTGTTACCAGTATTGGTAAAGAAATCACGTACATTTTAGTAGGCCATTGGTCAACACAGCCGGGCTGTTTACTGAATCCCGGATACAGTGCAGTCTTTCTGACACAGAACATGCTGAACAGTCAACTCGTGTACTTTGTACTCATGGACCTTAGACAAAGGAGGAAGAGAGCTACCATTTGACAAATCCTAATAAAGCAAGGTGAGTAATTTGACAGAGGAGAAGCGAGGAACTCAGACACTCCCCGTGGAAAGCTCCGTCACAGGTTAAGTATTTGGAAAATGAGTTGAAGGAATGATAAGAAGTCAAAGGGAAAGAGAAAGAGTTGTGTAGCATCACGACCATCTTTTCCCTTCATATCAATTGGCTGAGAGTGCAATTCTAAGGCGATCTGCCTGTGGCATTGCTCTGAACACAGCAGTTGGTTTAGGATGGGGACTTTAGTAGCCTATGAGTTTATAATTGAACTAATAAGTTGGTTTAGGATGGCTCAAGGAGAGCGAAGATGAAAGACCCTTTCTTCCCCTACCCTCGCCCCAATCTGATATCAAAAAGCATTGCTGTTGCTAGCTTCTTCCTAGCTTTTTACCAACTTGGGAACCCAGAGTGTAGGCAGAGCCAGTCCCACCTGGGGACCAAGGAAGGAAAACTGTAGAACCCAAGATTATCAACCACTGACCTTTTGACTAAAGCACGAGCCAATGGGTCCCTATGGTTGTTTAAACCTGCGAGAGCTGAGCTCTCTGTTGTTCCAGTGAAACACACCAACCAATATGCGCGAGAAGAACAGTTTAAGAAAGGCTGAAGGGGACCAGAGGCATCCATTGTCTTTAACAATATGGAAGCTACAAGACCTGGCAAAGTCAGTATTAGCAGCAGGAGCCTGAGAACAGGGAGAATCTGCTTCTACAGAACAGCAAAGTGGGGAGAAGATCCCTTTAAGACATGAATCCTTGACTGTGCTTCAGGGGTCCACTCTAAGGTCTGGCTTCACAGAGAGCTGGGATTCTCTGAGATTCCAAATACTCATTGTCCCCCTCGCCACCAAAACACGCCCCACTGCAAATCCTTTCCCTATGTGGGTTCTCTGTTCACTGTAAAAGGAGCAATTGGATTAGGTTAAATAAGCTAAATTTCCATCATAGGTGGCCAGTCAGATCAAGGTTTGGCTCTTTTCTCTCCAAGGCACTCAGTGCTGCTTACTTGAACAATTCCTGTTTAGGTAAGGTGGGCCACTGGGACACAAAGTCCTTGGAGAAAAGATTCAATGGACAAGGTTCTGAGCTCAGCCCTCCCATTTCTGAAACAATTGAGCAAACAAACAAAGTCCTACACATTCTTGGTTCAGCAGATAAAGGAACATGCACTAACAATCCTAATTCAATCCCCAGAACGCAGAGTAGAGAGAACTGACTCCCACAGGTTGTCCTCTGACCTCAACATGAGTGCAATAACATGTGCAACCCCCCACACAAATAAATAAATAAAAAAAAATAACAACAAACCTATGTATGTGAACCCTGCCTAAAAAGTAGAACACAAGTAGGCTTAGCGTTGAAGACTAGGTAGGGCATTGCACAAACTTTCCATCCTTTACACGCTCCAGCGGGTTAAGGTTTCCTTAACTGGGGTCTCTCCCAGTAAGTAAAGGATTCCAACCCACTAAAGTAACTATCACTCCCCGCCAGTAACTCCAGGAGCCCGGGCACTCTGTTCTTCAAGAAATGGCTCATTCATCAGTTCTGTTTGTCGCTGACGCCCTTCAGTCTCTCCTCCCATGAGCTCCAGTGTCTGTCCTGGCTTCCAAGCACCAATATCTGCCTTGGCTTTGGTGAGGGCTTTGGACTTCGGAGGTGTCTATGGCTAGCACTCACTCATCCTGGGGCTCCTACCGGCACAGAAGGACAGAATACAACATTAACCAGAGGAGCGCAAGTCCAGGCTGCTACTCTGGGAATACAGCTGGCCACACTCTATGCTGCCCCCTTCATTACACCCCAAAGGACCACCTATTACTAGCCCACTTAGATATTCATAAACTTTCCATTTGGAATAGATTTGTGCTTACAGAAAAGTTGCAAAATAATCTTCTTATATCCCATAACAAGCCCCAACCTAAACACTAACATTTTATACAATCACAAAATAGCCAAAACTGGAAACATTACACTGAAGATTAGGACATACTGCTGGTAAGCATGCCCAAGACTCAGGGTTTGGGCCTGACACCACATGAACAGGGTGTGGCAGCTCATGCCTGCAATCCTGGCATTTGGGAGGTAGAGGCAGTAGGATCAGGAGTTCAAGGTTATCCTGGTTATCTGTAGAGAGTTCAAGGCCAGCCTGGGATACATGAGACCTGGTCTCAAAATTAAATTAATCAGTTAATTAATTAACATGGAGACAAACTTAGTTAACCTAGAGAACACACAACTAAGCCAGCAGGTACACTGGCACACGTCTGTGATCCCGGAACTCTGAAGGCAGACACGGGGCATCTGGAGATTGGCCTAGACAACATCTCTAGTTTCCTTTGAGATGATTTGAAGAGGGAGTACTGGCAAGTTTGCAATTCACAGGATAAGCTTCCACTTGAATTTGTCCGATGTTCTCTCAAGATTAGGTTCAGGTTACATGTTTCGGGAAAGAATATCGCCATGCCCTTTCCAGAGCATAGATTGAGTGGTACATGATGTCAATTTATGTCATTACTGGGAATGTCAACTCTGATTATTTGATGCCAGTGGCGCTTGCCAGCTCTCTTCTCTGCAATGCCACTGTTCATCCCTTTGCAACAGATAAATGGGTGACTGTAGGAAAAATCTCTGGCCCTGGTAAGCAGCTGCAGCTTTTCTCTAGTTTTCTATTCTTTTGTTTCTTCATTAGAGACAGGTTGTCGCATAGCCCAGGCTACCCTTGAACTCATTTATGTAGGCAAGGGTGACCTAGAACTTCTGACCCTCCTTCTCTTACCTTTCAAGATATAAGGACTGCAGGTGTGCACACCACACTCAGTTCACACAGTGTGTATGGAACCCAGGACTTCATGGGTGTAGCAAGCACTTTGTCTGCCCTGCCTGCTAATTCTAGCTTCGATTGAAGCATGAGGATGGCTAACCCAAAGCTCACTGGGGCAGCGTGGTGAGTAAAAAGAAGTCTGGCTCAGCTCCGTGGCAGAGCTTGCCTGCCTTGCAGTAGGACCTAGCTCCCATCCCTAGTACCTAAATTAACCTGAGAATGTTCATCTGTGTCTTGACTTGGTTCCCTCCTCCTTGACAACTGGGTTCCAATGGTAACAAATGTAACCACAGCACTTTCAGCAACATTGTCACCCTCACTGCATCTTTCAGCTGTTGTGTTCCAGTTCCTTCTCATTCCCATGCTGGGTCTGCTTTTTAAAAGATCAGCTTGCACCCTCTTTGAAACCAGGTGGTGGTCCTCCCTTGGAGCTTCAGCCTGCAGGAGGCTGAGCTAGGCGCATCCTGGGTCCCAGGCCAAGCTGGACAGCATAACAAGACACTGTTTCAGACAAAAACAGCAAAACTTATCAAGTGGACTGTAACATGAGGGCCTGCCTGTTGGGGTTTCTGTTTTCCCACCAGGTCCCACAGCTGTTTGGCCCCAAAGAAAATCACACAGAGTCTATATTAATGATAAACTGATTGGCCCATTAGCTCAGGCTTCGTATTAGCTCTTGTAACTTATATAGCCCATTATTCTTATCTGTGTTAGCCACATGGCTCAGCACTTTTTTCAGCGGGGCAGGTCACATCCTGCTTCTTCCATGGTCTGGGCAGGACTGCCGAGGGACCTTCCTGCTTCCCAGAATTCTCCTATTCTCCCTTGCCCCACCTCTGCTTCCTGTCTGGTTGTCCCACCTATACATCCTGCCTGGCAAATGGCCAATCGGCGTTTATTTAAAACATAATTGACAGAATACAGAACTGTCCCACACCAGTGGACAAATTCACTTATATACAGAACATTCAGAAATACACACTAGCTCTCTGTGACTGCCAATCAAGCAACGTGTCGTTAGCGGAGGACGTGGCTGTGATAATCAAGTACCAAATGCCTTATGTTTTTATATATGGAGGGAGGATCCATTTTTAATGATGCCCTTTGCATCTTTAAGACAGGCTCCAGGCCTGTGGCCCTACTACAGTCAGGGTCTGTGCTAACACCCAAGGGCCCTGTTACCACAAGGGCCATGAGGATTAATGGGGTCTGGGCTGCCACCTGCATCTGTGTTGTTGTCTGAGGGCTGTGCTACAACTGGGGCCATGCCTGTCTGGGTGACCTACGCAAACACCTGGGATGGTGACACCCAGACCAGGTTGCTACTGAGGACCATGTCTGGGTCAGTGGTTCTGCTGTAGCCCAGGTCTATGTCAAAATCCATGGCCCACTCAGAGCCATGCAGATCTGAGTGTCCTGTGCCATGGTGATGTCCTGGCCAGAAGTGCAGCTGAAGGCCATGTCTGGATCCATGAATCTACTACAGTAAGGATCTGTGTTGATGTCCAAGGTTCCTGTTGGCATCGAAGACTACGTGGATGCCCAGAATCTGGCGCCACATTGGTGTCTGAGGGCCACACTACCTCTGGGTATGTGATGATGAGTGGCCCCCACTACTATCTGGGGCGATGGTGACATCCCAGCCCTGCTACTGCCAAGAACCATGTCTGGATCTGTGGTCCCACCACAGCTAGGGTCTGTGTTGCCACCAGAGGTTATAAAGAAGCCCAGAGGCAGAGCCACAACCTGCAGCCTTGTTGGTGTCTGTGGGTTGTGTTGCCATTGGAGTCTTCCTGACCTGTGTTTCCACCTGGAGCCAGGATGTTGTCCTGGCACAAGCTGCTGCTGAGGACCGTGTCTGGGTCCGTGGTCCTGCTGCAGCTAGAGTTTGTGTTGATGTCTGTGACCTGTGTCACCTCAGGGGGCTGAGGGCCATGCTGAGCTGGCCCTGCCCTTCACTGGCCCTGGGAAAGCTGGTCCTGACCCTCCCTGGGTCAGCTGCAGCAAGAGAGCTGGCCCTGACTCTCATGGGAGACCAGGCTCCCAGCACCCGGGAGAGATGTCCCTACCCCTCACCATGGCAACAGAGAGCTGACCCTGATGGAATGGGCCTAGGGGAGCTGCTTGACCCCATGCCTGAGTGGGGTGCCTAGTGACCTGTACTGACCAGCTCAGCTACCACCTAGGCCCACAGGTGGGTAATAAACTCAGGACCAAAGAGGCATGATGGCCAGCTCAGAACCTCCTGAAGGAGATGCTGCATCTGTTCTTCCCACTGGTGGGCACCATGGCAGCCAGCTAGCTATGTGATGAGAGAAGAGGGAACTGGGAGGTGGGAATGCCTGACTGTGTCTTCCTCCCTTGGCAGTCAGGCTATCTCCTGGACTGTTCACTACAAGAGCCGATCTTGTTAAACAGTTTGGGTTAATAGTAGAAAGACTCCGCACAAATGGGGCAGCCTGTGGTCTCCTAACCCACAAGTACCTCCCGTGCACACACATCCACTCACTAGTTTCTCCTCTCATGGTGGGTGAGACGTCCAGTCACAGGAGGTCCCAGAGCCTCCCTTCTGCTCCCTCAGCCAGGTGAGACCTCAGGGAAGCAGCCTGGCCCTAGCGCCAGGGCTTCTGCGCGGTCTATTTATATGTGAAATCGCTTGCGTTCTCCTAGTTAGTGGCAGATCTGCCTGTTTGATGTTAATGAGTTTGTGAACCCAACAAAAACATAAAAGAGGAGGCTCTTGCAAAGAGGGAAAATAGAAAATAAAGTGCCATCGAGATGGGATGGGCTGGAGATCTGCCTTGAAGCTCACCAGCCCCCTTTCTCTGGCTTCCCAACAGGGCCCCTTTCATCCAATGGGAGGAATCAAGATAAAATGCCAGTCTGGTGACTATCCCGCAAAACCAAACCACACTGATTAGTCTGGACAAAGAAAATGAAGAATTTGGCTGATCAAAGTGAGCTCGGCTCCCCCTTGAGCCTCACCCACCCCGTTGGGCCTCCTGTGGACAGGAGAGGCCTCTCCCCATCAGGAGCGCTGCCATCTTCAAGCAGCGCCTTGCGCATGGCGAGAGTCTTGGCTGTCTCGTGATAACCCACTTTAGGACGCAGACGTTCTGATCTGATATCACTAAATGAAAGTGACTGCTTTCTAATCTGGGGAGAGTGGGGGCATTTGTAACAGCCAGAATCAAAGGCTGGGGCCCTTTCTGTTCCTAATTATCAATAGTATTTTATAATCTTATTAATATTGATACGCAGTATACTGAAGATCTGTTAAGGAGTAATGTATGTGGAAGATAATTAACAAGACCCGAGTCAGATCAATCGCTGATTTGACAGCCAACGGTGTGTGGTTTATAAATTATACATATTCTAGGTATTGCTCAAAATGTTTAAAGTTTCAGTCCAATCCTTCCGATCCAAGCGCTCAGGGAAGACTTGAACCTAAAGGTACTGTCCCCAGCCTACTACAGCCTCCGCTGCATACACAGGACTTGCCTCCTTACTTAAAAAAATCAAAGGGTTCCCTTTCCTGCCAACTCCACACAAGGCATAAAAACACCTCTTCCTTGTAAAGTGCAGAAAAACAAAAGGTGGGATCTTGTAAGGAAAGAGATGATTAATAAAAGCAAGGCAATCTGCCTTTTGATTTCCAGAGGAAGGCAGCAGCTCAGTGCTTCAGGTGGCAGAACTCACATTTTCCTGGATGCTGTTGGGACCGACATGAGCTATTGGGCTGCGGCGACGCATAATCTCAATTAACGTGTCTGTTTCGGTTGACTCAGGAGCCCACGCTATACTCCCATATGTGTGTGCTTGGGTTATCATGAAGGTTATAAGCAGCCCCAAGGACAGCCCCCCTATAACAGAGATGCCTTCGCTGCACCTGTATTATCTGAGGTAGGTGAATTACCATGAGTTGGAAGCCAACCTGTGTTACATAGGAGCTCCAAAGTAGCCTGAGTTACAGAGTGAGGCTCCATCTTCAAGAAAAAGAAATAAAGAAAGAAAAGCCACACCTGTGTTTCTTGCCCCTGGCGGTGAGGAGATGCTACCTCATGTTGAAGAAGAGCTAGTTGACTCTGAGGAAGCTCTAAAGAGCTTCGAACTCTTCTCGCTGATTTTTCAGAAGGAATTATCTAGTCTGTGACACAGAAACAGGCAGCTGTCTGTGACCAGTTCCCTGCTTCCTTCTGCCATCCGTGAAACAGAAACTCAGACGCTGTCTCCCCCAGCTCTGCAGGATGCGATGAGGATGAAATGACAGCCATCAGGAGGTTTGTCCAGTACTCACGGTCATGCCACCCTCTAAGGCAGTGCTGGCTCCCAGTACACACAGAACGAAGCCAACCTTGCTCATCAGGCCTCCCTGCTGGCTCCTTTTGGTTTACCCACTTCGTTCAGTGCTCCAGGTGAGCCATTTGTCCTTCCCATCCGTCCCTCCCCTTTCCTCCGGCCTCACCTTTTGGAAGCATCGCAGTGAAGCCAGGGGTCACGTTCTCCAAATGGCTTCCCTAGTCTTCAAAGTAAAGGCTGCTTCTGGCTGCTAATCACATTTTACCTGCAGTGGAAGCATTGGAACCTAGTCCACTCCCGGTGGGAAAATCCAGCTAGGTGTGAATGAAGACCTCTCTCTCTCTCTCTCTCTCTCTCTCTCTCTCTCTCTCTCTCTCTCTCTCTCTGTTTTTGAGAGACTCATGTATCCCAGGCTTGTTATAGACGATTGAGACCATCCTTGAACTTGTGCCCCTCTCGCCCCATCTAGGCCAGAGCTGGGGACTGGACCTAGGACCTTGGTGCAGGCCTAGGTGAGCACACACTGCCCACTGAGCTACATCCCCAGTCTTTCATTTGGTTTCTGAGACAGAGTCTCACTACATATCCCTGGTTGGCCTGGAACTACTTCTTAGACCAGGCAGGCCTCAAACTCAGCAATCCTCTGCCTCTTCGGCGGCCTGGGTTATCGGCATGTATCACCCTGTCGGGCTCACTTGTTTGCTTTCATCCGCTGTGGGACCCCACTCAATGTCTGAGGGTTTTGTTGTTGTTGTTGTTTTGTTTTGTTTTTTGACGGGGGGAGGGGGACCCTAGCTCAAGAAACTGTCCTTCACGCTGTGCTGGCACACTCTGTTGGCCTCTACAGTAGGTAGAGAATCGTAGTGACACACATGGCCGCAATGACCAGAGGAGCTGTTTGGGAGCACAGATCCTGGGGCAGGATCTACGGGCTGAATGTACTGTCTTGTTTTGTTTTGTTTTGGTTCTGGTTTTTCAAGACAGGGTTTCTTAGTGTAGCCTTGGCTGTCCCGGAACTTGCTCTGTAAACCAGGCTGGCCTCGAACTCACAGAGATCTGCCTGCCTCTGCCTCCTGTGTACTGGGGTTAAAGTGTGGACCAGCACCGCCCTACCCTGAATGTACTGTCTTATTGAACTCTCCCAGAAGCCTCTTGGCATGGGTCTAAGATGTGCTTTGTCTTCTGATAACACACTGCAGACCGCCATGCCTCGTCTCCATCCTCCGAGTGTCCAGCTGCACCATGCTTCCCAGGCGCCCTTGCAGTCTGGTGTAACCTTGTGACTGGCTTCTGCCCAGTGAACTACAAAGAGAGGGAGCATCCGTCACTTCCAGACAAAACTCGTAGTACTTCATTCTCCAGTCGTGGTGGTCGGTGTGAGGGGTCCAGCCGGTGGTCCTGGAGGACTGTAGGGCTACATGGAAGGCCGCCTACTACAGACTCCTGTCGGGAACTGAACTCTGCTTTGTTAGTACTGAGATTTAAGCTTCTCACTTGCACGAGAAGACCTAAACCTGCTTATTTGACTTCAGGAAAAAGATTATCAGGTGGGGATCAGAGGCTGGGACTTTAACTGGCACCTGGATGTCTCTGATTCCTGTGACCTCAACTACTATCCTACTCTGAGTCTCTGCTAAGAAAAAATACAAACTTCCTACTGGGAGAAACCAAGGTCTTCCAAGCATGACTCTCCAAACCTCTGAAAGAACTCTGTGCTGGAGGCTTTGCACTAATGCTGAATTGTCACCCACCTTAAGGGAAGAGGGTTCAGGAGTGGAATAGCATTCTCTGAGTGGCCACTCACGCGCCAGTCCTTGCTCTCTGTGCCATCTCTGTTGTAGAGTATTAGTTAAAGATGAATCACGTTTGTTTATGCTGTGAAACATTTGTTTAATGGTGCAAAGGCGTGTTGCATTCTTTTATGTTGCATTTGTTTAACTCTGTGAAGCTGTGTTCCTTTGCCTGTCTAAAAGCCAGGTGGTAGTGGCATATACCTTTAATCCCAGCACTCGGGAGGCAGAGGCAGGCAGATCTCTGTGAATTCAAGATCAGCCTGGTCTACCAAAAGAAACAAACAAAAACAACAACAAAGAAAAAACAACAACTATACATCCCCTTACTTTTCAACCAAGTCTGTAGGATGCTATCACTGCTGTGCGCTTAGAGGGACAGTGGTGGCTTTCACATCTGGATCCATCTGCTTCCAAACGGAGCAGTTAATTGTCCCACCCCATCCCAAGAAGGGAATACCACTCAGGTCTGCTTCATTATCTATAGAGAAACGCTCTGAGGAGATCTCAGCTCCTGCTGTAGGTCTGCCCTCTTCAGAGCTGGGTGTGCCTCTGCAGTCGACCAGGTTGGGGCTGTGGCAATGCCATCACAGCAGGAGTCTCACCTAGAGGTCCTACCTTCCCACAGCTTGGGGCTGGGTCCCAGAGGGCGGGGTCCAAAAGGAAGCACAAGAGAGCAAGGGGGTGGAGTCAAGAGGCTTCATTTATGTTATATCCTGTGAGTCAAAGCAGTCCTTCCCTTGCTCAGAAAGAAAGAGTATCAAAATAGTGTTCTTTTAAAAACCTTTACAATGGCAAATAAAAACCCACAAGATTCTTCCATAGTAGTAAAAAGGCTGTTTAACAGGGCAATGGTGGGTAACAGATAATTCTGGAGGAACTGAGCTAGTAACAGCAAATAGGCATTCATTCATTCAATTACCATCCACTGAGAAGATACAAGGCACTAGGCCCTCAGCAGAGGTAGTAGCCGCTAGAGAGTCCCAGGAAGAGCAGACCTTTCTGTTAAGGCCACAGGTCTGCTCTTGGTTTTGTCTGCCCTGCCATGTGGAGAGGTGTTGCTGACCTATGACCCTAACTCTGATCTGTTGCGGATATGAATCAGTTCCCAGGCCCTGTACCTGTGCTGACCTCGGGAAGGACTGGATGGTATCACAAGAGATACGGTTCTCCAACCTGGAGAAATTGCTTTACAGTGATTAGCACCATCATCATTTTTGTTAGGGAAGAGGGGCGGTCTATGTTACCAGGGTGTCCTTACCAGCCTCTCCATTTGTAGAATGTAGTGGTCTGCTCAGGGCAAAGAAAGGAGGAGGGGTTAAATACACGGAGAGAGAGGAAAGAAGCCGAGTACAGGAAGGAGCAGAGTGAAGCTGCATCATATGATTACAGGGGCCCAGAAATCTCCCCATCTGTCCATCTGCAAACTGGAGAGCCAGGAAGGCTAACATAACATCATCAAGTCTGCAGTCAAGACCTGAGAATTGGAGAGCAAGTATGTCACTCTCGGTCTAAGCTTGAAAGCCTGAGAGCCAAGAGATCCCCTCTCAGTCACAGGAGAAGAGGGACGCCACAGCACAGAAGGGAGCCCTCCTCCATGCAGCTGACCTCTGGCCCTCAGTAGACTGGAAGATACTGTAGTCCTTCCTAATCCTCTGACTCACGCTGCTAGGCTGCTCTGGAAACACCTTCGGACACACCCAAAGCTCTCCAGGCACCTCTTAGCCCTGTGGTGCTGACAACTGAATTAGCTCTCACAAAGAGAGATTATGAGTTCCAAAGTTCTCCCGCTCTGCTGTTCTCAGGAAACTTGCCTGCAGCACCCAGGGCAGGGGCATAAGAACTCCCAGAACTTGACCCAAGGGCTAGCCCAAGCCACACCACTGGTGGTGGCTTCTAGACGCTCTGTTAGACTCTCTCTCTCTCTCTCTCTCTCTCTCTCTCTGTGTGTGTGTTTAATTTGCAATTTTATTTCTCTTCTCCCTGAGATCTTATCATCCTTATTTCTGTTTAGGGCATCCCCCTTAGAAATATTTGGATGACATTGTGGAAAGCATTGTATACATGGATGAAAACATCACATTGTACTCATAAATATGTAAGAAAGTGTATCAATTAATTTTTAGGACGGAGTTATCATAGCCTGGGCTGGCCTCAAAAGCGATATGAAGCCAAAGATGACCTTTTGTGTCTGAAGCTTCATTGTGTATATGTATGAGTGTTTGCCCGAATGTATGTATGTACACCCCATGAGAGCCTGGTGCCCACAGAGGTCAGGGGATCTGAAGTGGGAGTTGTGGGTGGTTGTGAGCTGCCATGTGGGTTCTGGGAACAGGACCTAGGTCCTCTGCAAAAGCAGTGAACGCCTTTAACCCCTGAAGCCATGTTAATTTCTGATTCTCCTGCCTCCGCCTCCAAGGTGCTGAAATTCTATGTGTGTACCACCTCGCGTGGTTTACATGGTACACGGGATCCAGATCCAGGGTCCTCTGCAGGCCAGGCAAGAACTCTGTGGACTGAGCCGCATCACTACCCAAGTGAAAATATTTTATTTAAAAATTTTGCTGAAAGATCTTTGTACTTCATGTAGTAGCTCACAATCTTCCTAACACCCCAAAACAGATGGGTCTGCCACAGCCCTCTCCCACATACACAGTGAAGGGGACCATGAGGCTGTGCGCTGGGCTGAGGAAGATAGAGTGACTGTCTCAAGGTCGCACAGCATGGCAAGAGACAATGAAAAAGAAACCTGACCCCCAGTAGTCTACTGGGAACCAGCTTGGGTGTCACTGTCCAGAGCAGTCATGGCTACCTGTCTTTTGCTACTGGTTCCTGTGGTGGACACTGTCTCCTCATGTTCTGAAAGGGATGCTCGGTGAATGACCCAGCCTAGGACGCTGAGCTCTGGCCTCCGGTGGGATGTCCCCCTATTATGGGGGAATGGGTGTAGATGAGGCTGATGTTATCAATTATACATGATCCAAGGCTATAAGCCCCTGTACCCAGGGAGTTGCGTGAGGAGGGGCCTTAACTCCTTCTCTGCTGCCCGGAACTGCTAGCGGGTTTAGTTTAGATTTGTGTTGGATGCCTCTGTCCTGGGGCTTGCTGGAGGTCTCTGTGGTAGCCTCAACTCCCTAGCTTTGAGCACTAGAAAGTGGCTCTTGACTTTACACAGGTGTAAATCAGGCCATTAGCACCTCCCGCTTTGACTGGGAGGTGTGCCCAAAAGGGGATTTAAAGGCGACAGGGTGGGGGCGGGGAGGAGACCAGCTCAACTTAATGTTTAACCTCTGTGACAACGGGATTGGTGTCTTCCCCACCCCCACCCAAGCAGCTTCTGTGGTGAGAGAGTCCATAAAATACCTCAGATAACAGAGGAACTGGGTGGCTAAATTACAGATCAGATTCGCAGCAGCTGGGAGAAAGCAACTCTGTAGAACACGGCCTTTGCCACCAGTCCTGTCCCTAGTCACACCCACCCCTCCTTGGTCTGAGAGGAAGAAACCCCTGACAGTTTTGCACACAGTGTTAACCAACTGGGAGGTGGGAAATTGAAGGGAACATAACCTGGTTGGAGCATGAGAGAGGAGAGCCATTTCTGGTAAATAATTAACAGCAAAACATGTTTCCCTTGGAAAAAAAAAAAAGTACCCAGAAGAACTTTCAACTTCTCTAATTTGGAAAGTCAAAAGTTTAACTGGGCGCCAGGAAGCTGATGGGCAAACCCTACTTCTTGCCCCGTCATCCTGGCAGCGTGGGAGCTTATCACTCGGTTCTGACCACCTCCCTCTCGGTAAGATGTGAAGCCTAGGTGGCGGCAGCTGAAGGCATCTGGCTTTTCTGGGGTATCCCAGGAAAGGAGATGGGACCCTCAAGTCTCATCCTGAGTGCCGAAGACCCGCTCTGGTGGGTGTCGTAGAACCACCAAGTGCGTTCTCCTTCCGACTCCTGGCGAACCTTGGAGCCTGCGACCTTTATTTTAGAATTCAGTCCACACAGGCTCTCCAATGTTTTGGTCACTATCTGCTCTGTAAGCTCGCTCAAGTGGCATACCCAGCCGGAGCCAGTTGGCTTCATTATTGATCAGAGTTGAAACTGCTTTTACAGAAGCGTTGCCTGAGTAGCGTTTGCTTGCTGTCGGGGTGGGGCGGGATGGCAGATGATGGCTCCTGGGCCACATTTTTCTGACATCCGTTTTTCTTTAATAATTAATTTATTTATTATCTTTAACATTAACACCAGAAGCCACATTAGTTTCTGATTCTCCTGCCTCCGCCTCCAAGGCACTGAAATTCTGTGTGTACCCCCTCGCGTGGTTTACGTGGTGCACGGGACCCAGATCCAGGGTTCTCTGCAGGCCAGGCAAGAACTCTGTGGACTGAGCTGCATCACTACTTGCTGCCCGTGACTGCTTCTCTGCTACAGTAGTGGACTTGCCCAGTGGAGATTCTGGGGCAGCAAAGCCTAAAATAAATAAATACTACAGATGATGTTTCTGACTTCTGAGCTCAGTGAAGATGCAACCTGGGGCTGGCTTAAGCATTTCCTATCACGATAGGAGTTCTTGCTCTCGCCCTTGGTTTTCAGAAAGGTGCTGTTTGACGCCACTAGTGATGCTGATGTTCACAGCCCCCGCCTCCACCTGCAGTCTAATCCCCAGTGATTACTTCAGGTACAGCCCTCTCTTTGCTGTCGAGGAGGAGACTAGGTGGGCTCTGACGTTGGTGGCCACCAAACCACTTGACAGATGTCAACCTGAGGTTGAGAAAGAAGCAAGCAGAGGTGTGAGTGGTAACTGAAAAGGCCTGAAAGCAGGCCTGTGGCCTCAGCCTTTGCCTGTAGATGAGGGATGCTGAGGAGAGAAGCCAGCTCCTCTCTTCCCCAGACTGCCATCAGGACAAAGGGGAAACCTCCCAGCAAAGAGTAAGAAATCTCAAAGTCCTCCCCTCCCGCCCTCTTGGACACAGTATTGGTGGAATCACTCTGTAAAGTTTCCCAAAGCCAGCCAACGTGACCTGTTGAATTTGGCAAGCCACATTTTAAACTGCATTGGCTGATAGGTGTCCTTTCCATTGTCCAGTTTTGCGTTCTCATCAAGGAGAAGCTCACTCAGTTCACGTGGCCACTCTGGAGCTTAAATTGTCCTTTCTCTACACAGAGAATTGGGAAGAACATGTCTGTTCTTGGATCTAGGCAGCAGGAGTCGTCCAGACAGCCTCCATACCCGATGGCCACCTCTCTTTCTTCCCTCCTGCGCATGGCCTCCTGTGCTCTCCAACAACTGGATTCAACAGTGCAAAGCAGCTACAGGAACCTGCAAAGGAGCGCAGCTAGTCCTGGCTACTGATACCTCTGCTTGCCCTCCCTGGTGGCATCCCTGTCTCAGGCACTCTCTTCCCGGCATTTGTCTATCAGCTTTAAGACCACAATGCCCACACATCAATCCCACGACACAGCCAGGATTACTAATCTGGGTTCCGTTCCCAGCACCCACACTAAGTGGCTCACGACTGCTTCTCAGTTCAGTTTCAGAAGCTCTGATATCTTCTTCTGACCGCTGAGAGCACCTATGCACATTTGCACACACATACAAAAGAAGATACACAAAAATAAAAATTTAAAAATAACTCTTTAAAAAGGAAAGCAAGAAAGCCAGCTCTCTGGACACTAGACATTGGCTTTTGGTACTGCGAGCTGATGTCTACCATGTGAAGGCCCTCCATGCAGTAGTGCAGGGTTTCCCAAAGTCCAGGGACCAGGGGTGGGGGTGGGTGAGAGTATGTATTCTACAGGGTTAAACATTTTCTTAGTACCTCATATTACAGAGCATTCTCTCTGTCTCTGTCTCTTTTTTCCCCAATCCTCCCTCCCTCCCTCCCTCCCTCCCTCTCTCTGTAAATTGAACTTGTGAAGTTATTCATGCCAGGCAAGCCTCTATCTGTACCCTAAGTATAAAATAGAATTTTTCATAGGATCTATATGATAGCTGGTAGCTAATGGGATATGCTTTGTAGGACTTTTGGGGGTCTTTGGTATGCTCCATAATTTTTACAAGCAGAAAGTGTACTGAGATGAAAAGCTTTTAAATTCTGACTTTTCTACATTCAATTAATTTCTGCATTAAATTCTGACTGCTTCTACATTCTGACTTTTGGGACCACTCACAACCCAAGAGGTAGATAGTGTCACACCTAAGTCACAGCGAGGAAAACTGAGGCTCATATTGGTAAAGAGGCTTATGTTAGTTCTCTATTAGGAAATGCCCTGCCTGGTACTAGAAGCTGGTGCAAGGGTCAGCTCTTTGCCTCCATGTTTTTGTCTACTCAGGGTTAAGAGCTCTATAGAGTCCCCTGGGTGAGCTCTGTGGGCTTGTCACCTGCTTATTCAGACAAGATAAGGGGAGTGTTGCCTCGTTCATTCTGAGATCTCCTCCAGGAGGGCTTCCCCAGCTAGGAGCTCAAAGGACCAACTTGTAGCCACAGGAGAGGGTAGAGGAGGACAATGACAGAGGGGTCATCAGGGCAAGGAGGTCAAAAGGGCCCAAAGGCCTTGCCACATGTGTTCATTGCTTTCCCCAGATTCCAATTCTCTCTCTCTCTCTCTCTCTCTCTCTCTCTCTCTCTCTCTCTCTCTCCTACCCCCTCCCAAATTTGGATTTGGAGACTAGTCATATTTCAACCCAGCAGCTCTGCCAAGAAGAAATTACTTTGAGAGAAGGAGGGAACAAAACAAGACCTTTTCCACATTGAAAGGTTGGCCCACGCTCCTTCCCTCCTTCTCTCGCTAATGGCTGTCCCCGTGGCCTAGGCCAGGGCTGTGCTTTGTTTCCTGTGAATGACATAGAAGAGCACCTGCTCAGCCCTTAAGCAAACAGTGCCATTTAAACCGCCCAGCGACATCAGACATCATCGGCTAAGGAGCCCTGAGAAACACAGTCTCTGGCTTCTGTTGTTTTTTGTGCATGTGTTTTTTTGTTTTGTTTTGTTTTGGGTATTTTGTTATTCTACACACTTCAAAAGAGGTTTGGGTGACCTGGGGGAAGGTCTGTCTTCTGAGTTCATTTCTGTCCAGTGTGTGGCTTTTGTGGACTTGCTGCTTCTGCTGGTTTATTGTTCTAGCTTCTGGTTTTAGGCTTCAAAATAAAGAGACTGGGTTTTTAAAAAGAAACGAATGTGGCTAGAATGGAGGTGCTGTGGGCAGCTAAATTACACCTGCAAGCATGAAGTCACCACAGCCATGGGGGTTGGGGATGCTTTCCTCCCCGGAACGAAGGCTGGGCTGAACGTTGACCACCAAATCCAATCATGGCAAGGCACAGGGCTTGGTGCTGACCCCTGACCCCTGCTCTTCCTCACCAGGAAGGAAATTGTATTGGCATGAAATAGACATGTGTTTGAATCCCATTTAGGCTCCTCTTAGCCTTACGAGGACCTTGGGCATACAGTGTGACCTGGACAAGCATGCCCATATATATTGCTTCGGTTCACTTTCAAGTTCACCCGAAATTCTTTGTATCTGCGGACACT
This sequence comes from Ondatra zibethicus, assembly GCA_004026605.1. Taxonomy (NCBI): domain Eukaryota; kingdom Metazoa; phylum Chordata; class Mammalia; order Rodentia; family Cricetidae; genus Ondatra; species Ondatra zibethicus. The sequence goes on along the minus strand of PVIU01004770.1, from coordinate 4,905 downwards.
GAGGGGCTCACTCTACTTCAAGACATAAATTCTCTCCCTGGTACCAAAGGAGCTTGCCCAGTCCTTGAGTCAGGCCCCCAGAGTATCCTGCCTTTGACCCGCCAGAGAGAGGTTCCTCAAAGAGTGTCAGTGACTGGCGGCTGAATATCTCAGTCCTTTGGGGTGACATGCTGATTCTGGGATGATAATTCTTCACTGGGTCCCCTGAAGAACCCTTAAGCCTCGTGTGCCCATGCAGTGCCTAAAGTCTCCCTTCCCTCTTCACCTACCTCCCCCAAGTCCTTAGTACTGAACCTGTATAGCTGATTATTTAACCCCAAGAAACGTTAGGCCTCTTGTTGGTTAAAAGAGGACAGCAAAATGCCCCCCTGCCAGGGTTGCTTGGCAGTGGCGCTATATAGACCTCATGATGGGAAAAGGTGGGCGTGCCCATGCCCACTCTGTGTTCAATGGGCAGAGCAGGCATTTATGACTCTCAATAGTCCATGATCATAGCATTTCACAGCTAATATCTTCAGATTAAGTTTCAGTACACACAGGCTGGCTTGGAGAATGCACATTGTATGCTTGTATCAACAGGCTTAGGCTTCTACTTGGACCCCATGACCGAGGAAAAAATGACTCCAATAGAAAACAAGGGAAATGGAGGTCCCTAGGTGAGAAGACCAGCTCACTATTTGTCTCTCGGAAACCTTACTCGTCCTTTCCAAGGTAGTGTAGAAGAGCAGAGAGAACTTGGATCCTGGCTCCTTCACTTAATAGCCATGCAAGTTTGAACAGTTTATTTGAAAATGCTGAGACACCCGTGTGCTACCCTGAAGAACTGTGGTGAGATTAAAAGTGATATCCTCAGCTGGGCCCAGTGGCGCACGCCCTAAATCCCAACCTCCGGGTGGCAGAGGCAGGTGCAGCTCTGTGAGTTCGAGGCCAGCCTGGTCTATGAATCCACAACTGGATTCAGGCCAGCAACACTGATGACTGTTTTTCCCTCTCCCCTAGCACCTACTGGATATGAAAATAGAGTTCCTTCTATATGTGGCCTCAGAAGAGTCTCTCTCCACCAGTACCCATTTTTTATATTTTATTTTACTTTTTTTATTACTTTATAAATAATGCCAATCAAAATTTCCACTTCCTCCCCCTCCTCCCACTTTCCTCCAGCTCCCCCCCACACCCTCCCCCTCTCCCCCTCCAGTTCTAAGAGAGGGCAAGGTACCCTGCCCTGTGGGAAGTCCAAGGCCCTCCCCCCTACATCCAGGCTTAGGAAGGTGTGCATCCAAATAGAATAGGATCCCAAAAAGCCAGTACATGCAGTAGAGACAAATCCCAGAGCCATTATCATTGGCTTCTCAGTCTGTCCCAATTGTCAGCCACATTCAGAGGGTCCAGTTTGATCCCATGCTCGTTCAGTCCCAGTCCAGCAGGCTTTGGTGAGCTCCCATTAGCTCAGGCACACTGTTTCAGTGAGTGGACCAACACCAGTACCCATTTTAAACTTTTATTTATTTATTTGGATTGGGGGGCATGGGACAAAGTCTTGTGTGTAGACTTGGCTAGATAGACTGGAATTTGCTACGTACACCAGGTTGACTTCAAACTCAGAGATCTGTCTGCCTTTGCCTTCCAGTGCTGTGATGAAAGGTGTGTGCCAACCACACCCTACTCAGTACACATCTTACAATCCCCTTCCCTTCCGTTCCTTCTTTTCTTCCTGTCTCCTTTGCTTCTCTCTATCCCTCCCTCCCTCCCCCCTTCCCTCCCTCTCTCCCCCCTTCCCTCCCTCCCTCCCTCCCTCTCTTCCTTTCTGTCTTATCTTGGTCTCTCTCTCTTTCTCTCTCTTTCTCTTTCATCCATATTCTTTTAGCCCTGGCTGCTCACATCCATTTTGCCCTCCCTTCCTGCAGCACCATGCTCCTCAGACCAGTGTCACTGGACCCCTGGGAGTAGGCCCAGGAGACACCACACCCTGTAAACCCCGTCTTCCATTGAGTATAAATTGGTGAGCTTGGATGGAGGCAGGAACAAGACCACAACTGAATTCACAACTTGTCTCTGAGTTTTACTCTTAGGATACTCTGAAAACAGTGGTGTGAACCAACTGGTTCATGCTGGTTTATCAGGTTCAATTAGTAAACTTTAGGCATTTTGTCACACTGACCAGTTAAAATCAGCCATGATGGGGTCTTGACACTACAGAAATTGGTAAACACTACAGTCCCCCTGAGAGCCATTTATTTTAAGCAAATGATAGCATACCACTGCCTAAAATGTAGATAATACAATATAAGGGAGGAAGCCTTCAGGAAGTAGACCATCCCACAAGGGGTTCACTGCAGGGGGTGATGGTGGAGATGGACACTTTATACTCTTAACAGGAATAATCCATCAGGATGAAGTCTCAATCCTGAATATATATTCCCCTAATATAAAAGCACCCACATATGTAAAAGAAACATTACTAGAACTCAAAGCACACATCAAACCCCACACACTAATAGTAGGAGATTTCAACACTCCTCTCTCACCAATGAACAGGTCAATCAGATGGAAACTTAACAGAGAAATACGAGAACTAACAGATGTAATGAATCAAATGGACTTAATAGACATCTATAGAACATTCCATCCAAACAGGAAAGAATATACCTTCTTCTCAGCATCTCAAGGAACCTTCTCGAAAATTGATCACATACTCGGTAACAAAGCAAACATCCACAGATACAAAAAATTGGAGTAACCACCTGTGTCTTATCAGATCACCATGGAGTAAAGCTAGAATTTAACAACAATTCCACTCCAGAAAGCCTACAAACTCACGGAAACTGAACAGTAAACTACTGAACCACTCCTGGGTCAAGGAAGAAATAAAGAAAGAAATCAAAGTCTTCCTTGAACTCAACGAAAATAAAGACACAACATACCCAAACCTATGGGACACTCTGAAAGCAGTGCTAAGAGGAAAGTTCATGGCACTTAGTGCCCACATAAAGAAAATGGAGAAAGCACACATTAGTGACTTAACAACACACCTGAAAGCTCTAGAAAAAAAAGAAGCAGACTCACCTAGGAGGAGTAGAAGACTGGAAATAATCAAACTGAGGGCTGAAATCAACAAAATAGAGACACAGAAAACAATCCAAAGAATCAATGAAACAAAGAGCTGGTTTCTTGAGAAAATCAACAAGATCGACAAACTCCTGTCCAAACTAATCAAAAAGCAGAGAGAGAACACTCAAATTAACAAGATCAGAAATGAAAAGGGGGACATAACAACAGACACTGAGGAAATTCAGAGAATCATTAGGTCTTACTACAAAAAGCCTGTATGCCACAAAATTGGATAATGTAAAAGAAATGGACAGTTTTTTAGATAAATACCATATACCGAAATCAGGTGAACAATTTAAATAGACCTATAAGTCGTGAGGAAATAGAAGCTGTCATCAAAAACCGCCCAACCAAAAAAAGCCCAGGACCAGATGGTTTTAATGCAGAATTCTACCAGAACTTCCAAGAAGAACTAATACCTATACTCCTTAATGTGTTTCACATAATAGAAACAGAAGAGTCAAACACTTTTTATGAAGCTACAGTTACCCTGATACCAAAACCACACAAAGACGCAACTAAGAAAGAGAATTACAGACCAATCTCACTCACGAACATCGATGCAAAAATTCTCAATAAAATACTGGCAAACTGAATCCAAGAACACATCAAAAAAATTAGCCATTATGATCAAGTAGGCTTCATCCCAGAGATACAGGACTGTTTCAACATACGAAAATCTATCAATGTAATCTATCATATAAATAAACTGAAAGAAAAAACCATATGATCATTTCATTAGATGCTGAAAAAGCATTTGATAAAATTCAACACCCCTTTATGATAAAGGTCTTGGAGAGATTAGGGATACAAGGACCATATCTAAATATAATAAAAGCAATATACAGCAAGCCGACAGCTAACATCAAATTAAATGGAGAGAAACTCAAAGCGATCCCACTAAAATCAGGAACAAGACAAGGCTGTCCACTCTCTCCATATCTCTTCAATATAGTGCTTGAAGTTCTAGCAATAGCTATAAGACAACATAAGGAGATCAAGGGGATTCAAATTGAATAGGAAGAAGTCAAACTTTCGTTATTTGCAGATGATATGATAGTGTACATAAGTGACCCCAAAAACTCTACCAAAGAACTCCTACATCTGATAAATACCTTCAGTGATGTGGCAGGATACAAGATAAACTCAAAAAAATCAGTAGCCCTCCTATTCACAAAGGATAAAGAAGTAGAAAGGGAAATCAGAGAAACATCACCTTTCACAATAGCCACAAATAGCATAAAGTATCTTGGGATTACACTAACCAAGAAAGTGAAAGATCTATTTGACAAGAACTTTAAGGCCTTGAAGAAAGAAATTGAAGAGGATACCAGAAAATGGAAGGAGCTCCCAATTAAAAAATGGGTAATGATCTGAACAGAGAATTCTCAACAGATGAAGTTCAAATGGCCAAAAGATACTTAAGGTCATGTTCAACTTCCTTAGCGATCAGGGAAATGCAAATCAAAACAACTTTGAGATACCATCTTATACCTGTCAGAATGGCTAAAATCAAAAACACCAAGGATAGCCTATGCTGGAAGGATGTGGAGTAAGGGGAACACTCATCCATTGCTGGTGGGAATGCAAACTTGTGTAACCACTTTGGAAATCAGTGTGGCAGTTTCTCAGGAAATTGGGAATCAACCTACCTCAGGATCCAGCAATACCACTCTTGGGAATATACCCAAGAGATGCCCAATCATACTACAAAAGCATTTGTTCAACTATGTTCATAGCAGCATTATTTGTAATAGCCAGAACCTGGAAACAACCTAGGTGCCCCTCAATGGAAGA
>PVIU01004769.1:0-112970 GCA_004026605.1 Ondatra zibethicus | reverse complement strand
GGGAAAAGCTCTGTGACACTGGAACAAAGTATTTGTGAAACTATGTTTGTAACCACTGAATGAAAAATTCACCCATAAAATAGGCAAAGTCCTTGAAAACGGATTTGACAGTTTTAAAAAATGGAGCCAATTTTCATTAATTTGAGTTTTCCCTCTGGTCCTTAATTAGCCTTTGGGTGTTTTCCCAGGAAAGGGTGGTTTTTTTTGTTCATTCATTTTGAAAATGGTGAGTGCTGACTCTAGATACAATAGTGCAATGAAGAGCGAAGCAATACTTCATTGACTAGATCCTAAAATCAGCTCTGTCCATTTTTCTTTATTCGTTCTCCCGGTCTTCACATACTTTATTTCTTTTTGTTTGTTTCTTCCTTTGAAATGTTTAGACAGCAAGGATTGAACGTAAATCTGGGCATTCGCCAGGTACTGGCAGGAACGGGATCCTACCAGTGCTGATTTCTTCCTATACGTGTGTGCATATGACCAAGGATTAACATATATATGTGGAATCATATAGACCATATTTGAGGGCTTTTAGGAGTGGGTGGAGGGCTAGTTTATAAATCAGAAATTGCATATTGTTTTTCCCCATTTAACTCTACATCTTGCTGGTTTTCCCTACTGGTACACATATACTTGTATTTGTACTGATTGCCTAGTAATCTGTAGTATTGGCGTACCTTCCCCCAGCTGTGCACGCTCTCTCTCTCTCTCTCTCTCTCTCTCTCTCTCTCTCTCTCTCACACACACACACACACACACACACACACACGTACATGTGCACATACACACAGGTTCTTTGTGTAGCCCTAACTGTCCTGGAACTCTCTCTGTAGACTAGGCTGGCCTCAAACTTGGAGCTCCACCTGCCTCTGCCTCCCAAGTGCCACCACCGTCAGACTGTAGTAAGCGTTTTAATTGATACATATTCTGCCAGCATTCCTATGCCTGTCTAAATATTCCGTGCTAATTACAGTGATTAGAAAAAAGCTAAGCTAAGTCGAACAATGTGGTGGCAAGAAATGGCCTGTCGACCCCTCCCTCCCATTGCCTTCTGTCAGATTGTGGAAACCTCATAGGGATTATGAAAGAGTACAAATCTGTGGGGCGGAGAGCAAGGTAGAGGATATCCCAAATGCATGTTGTTCTGTTCTCCGTGGAAACTATGTCTCTGTTCATGACTTTGGGTAATCTACTTAAGCCAAGATGCAGAGAAAGCTCTGAGGTGCAAATCTCACCCTTGCTGCAGTTACTTTGGGCTCCAGTCAGCTCCGTATCAAGTTCATGTCTGTGGCTGTCCATATTTAGCTTCCTAAAGCACTTCGTTGCTCCAGTCATTCATTAGCCTAATGTTTTTGGTGGTTTTCTTAGTATAAAAAAGTATAATTGGAACCAAAAGCCGATGTCCTTTAGCGGTTCTGTTTAAAAGCAAAAGCAGGGTAAAAATATCTGCCATTAGTCGTACCACTTTTTGGTTTTTTGCCTTTCACCTAAAATGAAATGATAAGTACTGAGAAGCAAAAAAAAAAAAAAAAAAAAAACAAAACCCTTGTATTATATAAATAATTGTATCTAGCAACAACAAATAGCTAAAAAGCTTATCGAGTAGTTCAGGTTTTAAAAGGCTTTAGGCGGAAGCTGGACAACGCAAGAACTCTAGCTGTTTCACATGCGGCTTTAACTGGAGAAAGCAGCAGTGAAAGAGGCACTGGGAAGGGACTTTTAATAAGAGGAAATAACACAGGCACAATAGTGAACTCTTATCAGGAAATATTAAATGCGATATAAACAAATGTAGGGGTGTATTCTTGATGTTTAAAACTGATATTTTTAGTTAGCTCCTTCCCAATTTAATACAATCACAGTCAATTTTTATTTTTTTATTTTTATTTATTTATTTTTTTTACGGAGAAGGGCTTCAAGACAGGGTTTCTCTGTGTAACAGTCCTTGCTTTGTAGACCAGGGTGGCCTCGAACTTACTGACATCGCCTGCCTCTGCCTCTCAAGGGCTAGCATTAAAGGTGTGCGCTACCAGCGCTCAGCTGCTGTCAAAATTCTTGTGGGATTTGTGTGTGTGTGTGTGTGTGTGTGTGTGTGTGTGTGTGTGTTGAGACAAGTTCTTTTTATTACATAGCTCTGGCTGTCTTAGAACTCCTATGACCAGGCTGACTTTGAACTCACAAAGATCCCCCGAGTCTGCCACCTCACCTGGCAAAACTCTTGTTTTTGTTTTTTTGAGTTTTTTTAATGATTTATTCAACTATAAATATTTGTCCCTCTTGATAGGTATTGTTATGGTTGGTTCGGATCCATCAGTTGACAGAATCAAGCCAAGTCCACTCTTTCTGTCAGGGGACAGACACAGCTGCTGTTGAGCCGACTCACACCAGACACAGTGGCTAGGATCACCTTAAAGCCCATCAGAAAGTGAACAGCGCAGTGGAGCTTCTACCGGGATGGGCAGAAAAATGAGATCGGTTGCTTATTGGGCCTGGAAGATGAGGACTCTGAGGAGAGGAGTGTTTCAGACACAAGGCACATCAAAAAAGCAGGGGATTGGGGGGGGGTGGGGAGGCGTGAGATTCCTAGATGCCGGCCCAGTGCAGATGGACAGAGTAAGTGGAGGGACCCTGGAGGGGAGATGGGAAGGTTGGGTAGGGGACAGATGACATTGCAAGAACTTCCTCTGTCAGGAAGATGGGAAGTCACTGGAAGCTCCTGCTCAGATGTGTGGTAGGTAGGGTGTGATGCCTGCGCTACAGATTCTCAATGCTGTCCTGCACAGCACAGGCAAAGCCAGGGGCCAGGGGCCCTTGCAGCCTCCCAGTGAGAACCACACTGGCTCGCACTAGTCAGGGTATGAGGGGGGAAGCAGTTGGACTCCGTATAAGTTCTTGTAGATTTATTTGTTTTTTTTTTAATGTGTCTGAATGTTTTATAGTTGTATGTGCGTATATGTATGTGCACCACATGCATGCCTGGTGCCCATGGAGGGCAAAATCGGGCACCAGATCCCCTGGAACCGGAGTTACCAATGCTTGTGAGCCACCATGTGGGTGCTGAGCAGTGAACTCAGGTCCTCTGCAAGAGCCATCTCTCCAGTTCCTGTACCGTTTTTCTGGAAGTCAAGTTAAGATAATTTCCTGGCAGCTTTGATGGGAATTTGAGGAGAAGAAAGTCAAGCGTGACTTGGGAACTATTAATCTGGGTAGTTGTAAGAACACTGTTGTTGGCCTGGAGAGAGGATGGCTCAGTGGGTGAGAGAACTTACTGATTTGCAGAGGACCCAGATTCAGTTCCCAGCATCCACAGGGTGTCTTTTTTTTTTTTTTAAATTTATTTATTTATTTATTATGTATACAACATTCTGCCTCCATGTATGTCCACACACCAGAGGAGGGTGCCAGGTCTTATTACAGATGGTTGTGAGCCACCATGTGGTTGCTGGGAATTGAACTCAGGACCTCTGGAAGAGCAGCCAGTGCTCTTAACCACTGAGCCATCTCTCCAGCCCCCCACAGGGTGTCTTAAAACTATCTGTTAACTCCCAATTCCAGGGGATACTCCCCCCACTCTGACCCTCATGGACACTAGGCATGAACACAGCCCACATACAGAGATGCAGGCAAAACATTGATATACGTAAAACAAAATGAATGTCTTTAAAAAAGTAAACAACCATATATGCTTCTCTGTGTGTGTGGTGTGTGTGTGCGTGTGTGGTGCATGCGCGCGTGGTGTGTGTGTGTGTGTGTGTGTGTGTGTGTGTGTGTTATGTGCATGTGGTGTGTGTGCGGGTGCAGGTGTGTGTTGTGTGTGTGCATGTGTGTATGTGGTATGTGCATGTGGTGCGTGTGTGTGCAAACTGCTGCCTTGTCACCACACTCTGGGAAGTCTAAGAGGAGCTCTCCTGGCTCCCAGTGTCTTTATAGTGTCACCCAGACTTAGCCAGCAGCCGCCACTGGAAGACTGGGAATGCCCTGGACTTCAGAGGTTGCAGGTACTTCTGTGTTCAGGCAGAGCTTTCCCAAACGCTACATATTTGCTTGCTCTCTCCTTCTTACTCCCCTGGCCTCTGCTCACCTCTTTAATCCCTGTTCTTGTCCATCAACCCATTCGTTCCTTCTGTTTTCCTCTCCAAAAGGTCCTACCCTCTTGGAAACTGTTCCTGGCAAGTCCCCGCTGTGGGTTGGTGAATTTTTATTATACTTTTCCTCTGCAGACGAGCCTGCTGTGTTTGCTGTCATTCCCTCATCAGGCCACCAGGTGGCAGCACACTACAGAACATTGAGCTGTTGACCCTGCACTCCCAGGAGACTTTCAGAATAGACCGGATATACAGACAAATTAGACAGGGGAGTCTTCTCTACACTTCCTTTTTGATGAACATTGTGCACCTCTGTTAGATAATATTGTCTTTCCTTCTTTTCAAAATTGACCTTTCTTGAGTTAGAAAACAAGTTACGTAGCTCCGGAGTCACATTTCCACCTGCGGATGTTTGTATTCCAGACTGTCTTCGCGGGACCGGGAGCGCACATGTTCAGTGGTAGCACTGCTTCTGTAGGATGTACAAGGGCTTACATTTGGTCCCTAGTATCATGGAAAAACCACTCTTTCAACCCAAACACGTTGCTTTAGTACTATTATGTTTATTTCAACTTGTTTCAGACGTTCTTTGTCTGAAGGAGTAGAACAGTTCACTTGACGCTTTACCTTCCTCCAGTAAAATATTTCTTGTGTGTGTTTGGGGAGATATGCATGTGTGGGGTGGGGTGTAAACTTGTGAGTGAGCCAATGCAAGAGAAGGGCAGGTGTCCAACTCTATCACTCCCTGCCTTATTCTTCTGAGAGAGGTTTTCTCCTTGAACTTGGAGTTCATTTTTTTTTTCAGCTAAGCTTGCAGCCAGCAAGCTCCAGCAATCCCTTTGTCTCCATCTACCACCCCATACCATTGGGGTACAGGTGCATGTGAGACCACAACCAGAACGTACACAGGTTATAGCCAGCAGTCTACTCTTCTCTTCTCTTCTCTTCTCTTCTCTTCTCTTCTCTTCTCTTCTCTTCTCTTCTCTTCTCTTCTCTTCTCTTCTCCTCTCTTCTCCCCTCCTCTCTTCTCGTCTCCCCTCCCCTCCCCTCCCCTCCTCTCCTCTCCTCTCCTCTTCTCTCTCCTCTCCCCTCCTCTTTCTTTTATTTATTTCTTTATTTATTGTTTTTCGAGACAGGGTTTCTCTGTCCTGGAACTTGCTCTGTAGACCAGGCTGACCTAGAACTCACAGAGATCTGCCTGCCTCTGCCTCCTGAGTACTGGGATTAAAGGTGAGCCACCATTACCCGGCTTTTGGGGGAGGTGGCTCAGCAAGCTGCCTTAATCACCTCTAACCCCAAAATATGTCTTGAAAACTATAAAGAGGCTGCTGATGGAGCAGCTTTGCTGAATTTTGTGAGGAGGGTGAGGAAAGCAGGCGCCTCTGCTGGGGAAACTTTCGGTGCAGTGGGAGAGAGAAGTGTCCCAGTGGAAGCCCTAAGCATCAGCTGCTAAGGGGGTGGGGGGATGATGTCAGTAGAGCGCCCACTGTGTAAGGCTTAGGACCTGAGTTTGTATCCCCAGCACACACATGAAAAGCCGGGCAGTGCAGCCCACACCTGTAATTCTGTGCTGGGGTGGAGCTCGCTGGTCATCCAGGCTCGTCAAATTGGTGAGCTTCGGGTTCAGTGCACATACGCATGCACACGCATGCACACGCACATCCTAATAAGAGCACCGCTGAGCAGCGGCAGCGCATGAAAGGCAATGACCATCCGTGGCCCCTGAGGCCTGCGCGACATCTCTAAATGTCTCCAGTCCTTGTTCAGTGGCCTGAGGAGGGGTCTTCCCTCCATTCTACTTGAAAACCACTGATTTGAGCCGATATCCACTGATGATCAGGTATGCAAGGAGGGCCCATCACGGAAGACCCCAAACCAGCCGTCAGCAAAAGGGATTTCGAGAAAGAGGGGGCTGAGAAGCTTAAGCAGTGTGAGCTAAGATGCACTGTGAGTGTAACTGTAGTTATTGTTAGAGAAATGATAGGATACCATGTTGCTGAGAACAAAGTCTAATTTTTTGAACACTCAGAAACACTCTGATCAATTAAAATTTTTATTGCAAGCATGGATATTAAATCTACAAAACATTAGACAGTCATGTTGAAGATTCTGCTATAAACTTTAGGAAAAATGGAAAAGTGCTAGGTGATTAAAATAGAATATTGGAGGATATTTCCAGAAAAGGCAAGGAAACGGGAGGAAAGTTCTGAACAAAAGGACGGCCTAGGAGAGGCCTTCTAACAGATATGACCTTCAAAGTAAAAGGACTGTAATGAGTCCAGGCAGACTGGAGCCACAGCAAGGTAAGTCATCTGAGGATTCAGAACCAGTGGCAGAGAGAGGATTCCAGAGGACAGTACAAGACCAAACAGGAAAGGAGTCAGTACAGATCCATGTGCGTGTGCGCATGTGTGTGTGTGTATGTGCATGCGTGTGTGTGCATGTGTGCTTGGGTATTTTATTAATGACTACATTCTTTCTGTTGGATTCTCTTTTTCTTTGCATTGTTTGGTCTGGATGTAACTCTGTCGAAGCTTGGTGCTTGCAAGATTCTCAAAGAGCTCTTCTAAAACGGACTTGGCGTGCTTCCGCATACACCACCTCCCCGCTCCACAAGGTGGGGTGCGGCTTTTATAGACGACTGGGACTGCCCGTCTCCTTGAGCCTTTGACTTTCAGGCATTGGTGTCTACTCCCAACAGAATCCAAGCAGTTCTAAAAAAGAAAATTGTAAACAATGGGAGTGTGCGATTATGGGGTTTCGCTTCGGGTGTGAGCTTTCTGTCGCTGCTGGTTCAGTGCAGTTCTGTTGTTGTTGCCGTCCTCCTCCTCCTCCTTCTTCGGTTTTGGTTTTTGAGACAGGGTTTCCGCTGTGTAACAGCCCTGGCTGTCCTGGAACTTGCTCTGTAGACCAAGCTGGCCTCGAACTCAGAGATTTAACTGCTTCTGCCTCTCGACTGTTGAGATTAAAGGTGTGTGCCACCACCGCCCGGCTGCTGTTCTTTTCTTACAATATAACTAATGTGTGTGTGTGCTTCTTCTCATTCTAATGAGTATTAACTACGTCCAGTTCTGTGTAAAAGTAAAATACGTCAACCCAGAAACAGTCGATGAAATGAGCAAAATATCTGAGTAAGAAACTATGTGCTTACCATGACGCCCAGCCTTATAATTTCTGTTTTTTGTTGCAATAAATCAATATGTAGATTACTAGAGGATTCCCTGTCTCCTTCCTTTGAACACTTGGATGCTCTTCCCATGGATATAGGCCCAGGAAATGCTTCTGAATCCTGGTAGTTCCTGCCACGTGTGAGCTCCAAGAGCAAGGCTGGGTGGTTATTCACTTCGGGTTCAGGCAGGCAGACTGGGGAACTGTACAGGTCAGCAGGGAAGCGACCGCACAGTGTGCTCCCATGGCCTGCGGGTGCCCAGCCAGTGCTCATTCCCTAGTAGCTGACTGTATGGCCGAGGGAGAAGAGCCTCTCACTCCAGACTAAGTCCTGCTGATGGCAAGTTCTGTCTGCTTGGGCCAACCAACCTCTTTAGGCCTCTGTCTTTTTCCATGATGAGGAGGCCTAGCTAAGATCAGGGATCCTCAGCCAACCACCAAGAGCCCACAGCAGGCTCTCAAGGCTGACTTGCCAACCCTAAATGAGACCGCCACTCCAGGTCATGCCTCTCCAGGTGTGCCAGTGTCTGCCCGGAATCCAGGTTCTGATCTTTTCCGTCACCAGTTGTTTTACGCCCCCCACCTGCTGGGTCAGTCCTTTGCCCTTGTTCCAGAAACAGAACCTCATCCTGGCCCATTTCAATGTAAAAAGCGTATGTGTTCTGTATTTATTTTATATTGTGTGTGTGTGTATGTGTGGCTGTATTAGGATGTGTGTGTGTGGAAGTCAGAGGACAACTTGCAGGAGATGGTTCTCCGTCACTGTGTGGGGCTGGGGATTAAACTGAGGTCATCAGACTTGACACACAGTGTCTTTACCTTCTGAGCCATCTTGGCAGCCCAAAAGTACGTATTTTCTAGCACTGATAGAGACTGTGTTTGGAGAATTTCACTGGTTCACAAGATTGTGCTCAAAACCAGACTACAGCCGGCCCTCATGGCAAGGGCCTTTAATCTCAGCTACTTGGAAAGGTCAAGCTGTCTGTACAACAGAGCAAGTTCAAGGCCAGCCTGAGCTGTCTGTGAGATTCTGTCTCCACAGAAATAAAAAGGGGCTGGGGAAATTGCCTGACGGGCGAAGCTTCCTGCTCTGCAGGCATTAGGATCCGAACTTGAATCCTCAGTGCCTATATAAGAAGCTGAGCATGATTCTGTGGGCTTATAAGTCAAGCCCTAGGGGCATGGGGGGGCAGATGGATCCTGAAAGCTTGCTGGCGGCCAGCATAGCCAAAACTGTGAGTGTCTGGTTAGGTTAGAGACTTTCTTAAGGCAATAAAAGCAGAGAGTGGGGCTGGAGAGATGGCTCAGAGGTTAAGAGAACTGACTACTGTTCCAAAGATCCTGAATTCAGTTCCCAGCAACCACATGATGGCTCACACTCATCTATAATGAAATCTGGTGCCCAGAACACTATATATACTAATAAATAAAAATTAAAAAAAAAAGCAGAGAGTGATCCGTGAAAGCACTGTTCTGCTCTGGCTTCTGAGTGGGCTTGTACACACACGACACACACACACACACACACACACACACAGATACACACACACATATACACAGATATATACACACACAGAGTTCAGGAGAGTGCTGAGGATACAACTCAATGGTGTGGTCCTTGCCTGGCCTGCATGAAGTTTTCCATAGTACTAGAAAATAAGTAAACAAGTAGACCACGGTGAGTCCAGGTATGTCATCAGCTGGTTTTCGCTGCCTGCATTCTCTCCTTGGGGGTGTGACAATACCATTGCTCCAGCTAGAAGCCCAAGAGTAGCCCCAAGCTCCCATGGCCACACCCCTCCTCCTCACCCATTCGCCCTCTTCATTCCTCCCCTTTGACTGACAGCATCATTGCCCTGGTACGTGTGGACTATCTCCCGGCTTTCCCCCCTCTAGTCCTTCCCAGGGCTGTTTTTCCTCCTGGTTGTCAGAGTGGTATTTCTTGAATGCAGATCGGATCAGAGATCCTTTTAACAACAGCCAGTGTCTCATGTCTGCCCTCACTAGCCTGGCTTTAAAAGCCTCATCTCTCTCTAACCCCTTGCCTCCTGCCTTCTATCTAGTTCCTTCTGTGTTAAAATAGAGCTCCCCACATACTCCCTGTCCTCACAGACCTCTAATGTGAATGTGCCGCCTACCCTGCCTCAAGACCCTTCCCACTTTTCCTACATGTCCTAGATCTGTATCCGTAGTGATTCAAATCGCGTATCTCCTGCAGGAAACCTGAGTTCTGAAATGGAGTTAATTGTTTCTTCCTTGGTCACTAGCATGAAAATTATGTCTCACACTGTACTTGCCTTTTGGTTTGCAATTATTTCCATGCCTCTCCCTTTGGGACTGTGGTGAGTTCCCTCTCAATGTCTTATCCACCCTGTTTCGCTGTCACCTGGTAAGTGCTTATTGGGTATCAGTGAATGAGGGAATAAATCTATGCTTGTAATCAGTACAGTTCTCAAGTCCAGGGTCATAAACAGTTGCTTATATAACAAAGAAAACAAGAGGAATTTGTCAACTTACAAAACAGAAAATAGTCGGGCGGTGATCTCTGTGAGTTTGAGACCAGCCTGGTCTACAGAGCTAGTTCCAGGACAGGATCCAAAGCCACAGAGAAACCCTGTCTTGAAAAAAAAAAAACACAGAAAACAAAGCAAAACTGATCTTGCTTCTGGCGAGACTCCGCGCAGCTGCCCAAGGATATCACTAATGATGGACAGTAAAGTCTCTGGGCCCTGTCTTGGGCAGTTGCCTGAAGCCTGTTGTTAATGGAGCAAATACCTGGCTTCGTAGTCTGTACTGGCTGTCTGAGGAGAGTGTAGGTCTCTCACGGCTTGTGGACAGAGAGAGGAAACCTCTGTTTCCCAGAAGCCAGGCAAACATCTGCCTCATGGTCTCCCGCTGGGTTATGTTCCTAACCATAGGAACCAGGAGTGGCCACTATTTTGTGCAGGAAATTATGGTCATTTTGATTTGGCGATGACTGGTTAAACTATCTGACATATATTAGAAATAATACTCCATGATTAAGCTATTCCAAGTCTATTGAAGGTTTTGGTTGGAGATAAATGAGATGGGGTGAATACCACCAAAACTGGCTGGAAGAATGAGTTATCAAAGGAAGACTGGATATTGTCCAAAGAAGGAGCCCAAAAGACAACTGTTCAGTGTAGAAGGCTTCAGAGTCTTTGAGTCATAATCCAAGTTATCTCTGAAAGAAACAAACTTTTCCCCTAGCCTCATTTGTCTCTTAGTATTCACCCTGGGTAGGCTGGGTATGTTGGTGCCTGAAATCCCAGTGCTTGGGATATATAGGCAGCCCAATCACTTCAAGTTCAAGGCTCGCCTTGTCTGCCCAGCAAGTGCCAGGCCAGCCAGGACTGTGTATGTGAACCAATAGTCAGCCCACCTGAGAAGTGAGGTCATGGAGGCTAGCTGAAGAGCCCCATTGAGAGTCGTGCACTCTTGTTTCATGGGGAGAGATTTAGGTCTCTCCGGGCTGGTTTGCTAGACTGGGTGGCAGCGGGCTCACACCACAGCTCTTGCTTACTTCTCTGTGGCACATTGTTAGTTCCCACTGACATCGTCAAGCATTTGAGGGACAAGCCCCTCAAAAGTGTTCTGTGGTGAACCATGCTTATCTTCATTTTAAAATGATGGGTTTAGCCATCATGGTGTGTGTGTGCGTGTGTGTGTGTGAGAGAGAGAGAGAGAGAGATTTATATATTGAAAGAGATGGTGTTACTTTTAAATATTATGAAAGAAAGCTGAAAGCATGCTTAGTTGAATAAAATTTGGCCATTTTAGTGTTCATCTTGATTCCAAGATTTTGCAATAGTGTGGCATCCATTAAATAATAAGTGTGTTATACGTTTCAGTGTGTGGTAACAAGAAGAAATGACCTCATAGCCCTTTGGTCTGCTCTGTTGTGGTTTGTGATGCCATCTGGATTCTTTGGAATTATCTTCCATCTAAATCCCTGTAAACTTCTATTCAGTTTTCACGAATCTGAAGCCAGATCTGTTTGTGGTTTTCAGCAGTGATGTAATCCTGGGACACACTGTGACTCTTAAAAGTTGTCAGATACCATCAGGATTTAACTCAGCGTTTCACACGATTTCAGACAAACTAGAAGCCTGAAACAAAAATCCGCTTCTCCATTGGAGATTTTTCACCTCAGTGTTTCCTGGCTGCCTTGCCGCTACTTTTCCTCATATGACAGGGGAGGCTCTGGAGCGCTCTGCCCCTCAATCAGGAAGCTTAAATACAATGTTTCGCTGATGTTCGCCCCCCACTTCTTGGCCGACATTGTAAGAGTGAGTGGATTCCATTTCAAAGTATGTCCATATTTGGGATGTACCCAGTGAACTGGACAGAAGAAATGAGGCCACTCAGTGTTCCTTTCTCAGGTCCCTTCAGCCCCGTCGACTGTCAGGCAGGAGCAATACTAAAGTTGCAGCAGTTCCTTGAAGGAACTGGGGGCCTGAGAGCCAACAAAGAAGAAGGAAGATTTCAAGGTCCTGTGTTCTCATTCTGCATTTCTCCACAAAGCCTTGGGGGTCTGAGAGTGGGACATGCCGCCGATGGCAGTGGTAGGGGGTTGGTAAACTCCACCTGCAGTGCACAGCTGGCACAGAGGACATGCCGCCGATGGCAGTGGTAGGGGTTGGTAAACTCCACCTGCGGTGCACAGCTGGCACAGAGGACAAAGAGACAGGAAGAGCATTAGCTCTTACAGAGCCGAAGAGAGAGTGGGATTTGTGGGCTCGTGTCAGTATATAAATTTAAAGTGAATTGAGAAACGATGTCACCAATGATGGTGGCGCACGCCTTTGATTCCAGTACTTGGGAGGCAGAGGCAGGGGATCTCTGACTTCAAGGTCAGCCTGATCTACATAGTGAGTTCCAGGATAGCAAGAGCTACACAGAGAAACCCCATCTCAAAAAGCAGAGAAAGAGAGAGAGAGAGAGAGAGAGAGAGAGAGAGAGAGAGAGAGAGAGAGGGGAAGAAGAAAGAAAGAGAAAACCAAAGAAAAGGAAACTGAACCAGACAGGTATTTGCAGTACATTGGAACAACCGGAAGCAAAGAGTAACTCCACATGAAGGTGGTATAGTTTCTAAGGTACTAGGAAGGTGTCAAGGCACAGAGATCCAGGAAACACCCATCAAAGGATGGATCAGCACACGTGGAAAGCCTGAATCCAGGTCCTCGCACTGTTGCCTGGAGAACTGTAGGTCCCTGCAGTGCCAAGTGAGGTCTTTGGACTTGTCGGTCTTTTCAGCCCTAAGATATGAGGAGCCCGAGTCTTCTGCGTCACCGCCTTGAGCATAGACCACAGACTGAACATCTGGCAACTATAATGATAGGTTTCTATCATTGCTGTCCTCTGGATACAGCGTGGCCACTGTCCTAAACTCTCAGTGATTATCCACAGGAGGACGGCACAGGATTGGGTCTGTTATCAGGTCCTGGAGGGGAGGAGAGCTTTCGAGGCAGCACACGCTGAGTATGAGGCTTCCCCCCCCAGGCCATGGAGGAAGGTGGGGAGACGGTTTCATCAGTGATGTGTTGCCCATGCCACGGTAGAGAGCCTCTCGCCTGGCTACTGTAAGTAGCTCAGTTAAACTCATTGGTTCACCAAACTAAACGTGGGTGGAATAGTTTCTTCAGTCTGTCATTGGCATTCTCTCTGGGGCCGAAAACGTCTTCCCAGGAAAAGCTCATGCAATAATGTGACGAACGTTTGCCAAGTACTTAAAATATGGGAGATACCAGACTAGGCCCTAGTATTACCGCAGTGGAAAAAAGAAAATCCTCTCAAGTTGCATTCTGGTGAGAGAGGCAGAAAACCAAATGCATAAACCACCAAGTTAAGTTGGGGTACTAATAATTCGTGTGAAGACAATAAGCCAGAGTCTTGGCAGGGGGTTACTGTCCATCCTCTGAACAGATAATGCTCAACTAAGAACCACTGAGGACAGAGCTAACTGTGACACTGTCTGGGGACAGGGCTGATGGAGTGACATGGAGCAGAAAGGGGCTTCCAGAAGGAAGTTTGGTACTGAGAGAACAGACAGATTGTGCCCATTGAGCTAGCAAGGAGGAGTTAGAGACAAACCGGTACCAGATTATATGGGAACCTGGGAGCAACTGCAAGGAGCTTGGACTTTGTCTCACGTGCAGGAGGCCTGTGGATGGTTATAAACAGGAAAAGGAAAGGATCTGCTTTACATTATCAAAGGGTGAGTCATGGTGAGTCTACAGAGAATAAATTATAGCAAGATAAAAGAAGGAAGGAGACCAGCTCAAAGGCAGTTGGCAGTAGCAGCCAAGGTGAACGATGGCGATGATTGGAGCCATGGAGTAGCAGAGACATTTGGAATCAACAAATGGCTGCAGGAATATGGAATGAGGTTTCTGGAAATGCACACGGGGCTACCCCCTTCCTCCATGCGTCCCTGCCAATCCCAACATAAATCTTCATTTCTCTGCAGGCAGTTCACGATAGGCCCCACTGTTCATGCTTTTTATTTCTGTCCAGAGAAGGGATTTGGGCGCTTCTTGGATTATTACTTGATTTATTATTCGATTTTCAATTAATAATTCTACCAGTGAGGCAAGTGCATGAGTTCACTTCTTGGCTCCTTGGCTACTGCCCCTGCGCGTGGATTCTGCCTTCTAAGAATGAGGGCCTTATTTAAGAACTGTGTGCACTCCTGGCTCCACACCACTGACCCGCACTGCCGGTGAACTATGTCCGCCTTTTAGTACTGCGGCCTCACCCCCAGGCCGAAGACAGCTGAAGACTTTAAATCTGCTCATGATGTAGAACATGATGTGTATGCTTGTGCTTGTGGGGGCCAGAGGGCAACTTTGCAATCTTTTCTCTCCTTCCACTTTACATGGGTTCTGGGAATGGACTTAGATTACCAAGGCTTGCATTAGCCACCGTCCACTGCCCAAAAGTTGGATCAATGTATTCACACAGGGAATGTCTATAGACAGTGGGTGTCTATAATTACTGTTCAGTTAGTACTTGAAGAATTACTCTCTTTCCCTGCTAACTGCCTCTTTATGTCTGCTGGCTTTGTATTTCTTCTATTTGAAATTATCTGGCCATCTTCTTTGACTATCTTGATATGAGATTGCTTCACCCATTGATTTATCAGATCTCTTTGTATATATCAGCATGTAACACTCTGCCTGTAATACATTTTATGGAAAAAATCTCTCCCAACATAGTGCCAAAACTGACTTTGCGTTTAAAATTGCATTTAGGAACCTCTTTGTCATAATCCAATAGTGTAAGGTTAGATGAAGCATGAAATAGACTTTGCAACTCTTACTTTTAAAGCAGTTAAGATGGAAATTAAAAATGAGTAAGAACACAGATGCTCGCTCTGTCTACCTGAGTATTAACTATTTGTTCATCTCGGTCTCTGCTGTTTCCTCTAGTGCACCCTGTACAGCCTTCACCGAATTCCAAGAAGCCGGGAGGTTCGGCAGGCCTGGTTCTCCTCAGTGTTCACCACCTTATACTCCATGTGGTTTTCCTTTCTCCTGGTTTTCCGAATAAAGCCAGATTTGGTATGTAAGCCTGTCCCTCAGGACAGAGAAAGTAACTCTCTTATAGCTTGTCCACTGATAATAAGATCGATTGTTTTATTCAACAGCTACCATTTCTAAGTTAGTCAGGGCTTTTTAGCGGTACATAAGATGTATAGTTTGTATGCGCTTTGCTGAAAGAGGTGAGAAGGTGCCTTCCTAGCTACAGTTTGAAGTCAGAGTTTGTCCTGTCCTTTCTTTTATAACGATAAATACCAACAGTGTCTTTAACTAATGCTTGTGGCAGCTCGCTCACTGTGGTTCCTAACCAGCACCATGTGCGAGTCAGCCACCAAATACTTGATTCTTTTTCAATAGCTTTCTTGGTATTTGTTAAGACTTTTACCAAATATGGTATGTGGCAGTCAGAATTTCATATATATTCTGTGGCAGTCAGAATTTCATATATATTCAAGTTTTCACAGGAAAGGAGGACAGGGAATAGAAAGACAAAAGCTAACTATGTCCCTGCATCACCGCATTCCCCGTGTCTGTAGAAGTCTTGCAGGCTCTTGCAGTCTTTGTGGTAAAGTTGCAGGATTCATTGCAAACGTGCAGCAGCAGATAGTGCGGATCAAGGGATGTGTATCACAGAGCTGTACATGACTCTTAAATTAAGCTTATTCTGTGGACAGCAGAATCCATTAACTGCTGTAGCCTAAAAGGAAACTCTTTACTTGATTCCCAGATATAGGAGTCCTGGAGTAGAGATTATTCTCAGGAATAATTGAGCCAAAGTGTGTTTAGCTACAGTGGTTTAGAAGGTTCTCTATTAGTTACCCTTCATCAGCTAGGTTATACTTCAAACCCTCATTTTGGAGGACAGTTTAAAACCTTTTATTTTTTTTTATGTGAATAGTTCTCTGTGAGTTTTTTTAAATAGCGTTTACATATCATAGAATGCACAGCTCTTAAGTGTATAGTTTGACCACGTCCCTAAGAAGACATAGAAACTTTTCATGATCTCAGAGTGTTTTCCCTGACCTCCTCCAGCCAACCCAACCCCCCAAGAAATCACTGTTTTCTGATTTATACCACCTTTGATTAGTTTTATACACACTTAGCTTTTTTAAAGTTTATTTTTATTTTATGTATATGGATGTTTGCCTGCATATATGGTTGTATATCACATGTGTGCCTGGTGCCCTTGGAAGCCACAAGAAATTCATCAGATTCCGGGGACCGAAGTTACAGAGGGTTGTGAGCTGCCATGTGGGTGCTGGGAATTGAACCCAGATCTTCTGGAAGAGCAACCAGTACCCATAACCACTGAGCCATCTTCCCAACCTCCTCAGATTTTTGTCCAAATAAGTTGAACTCACAGTTTACAACTACATTGTTTAGCATGTAGCAGTCAAATATCTTTCTTAAAGATTATCGTTGGCCTCAAATGCTTGATATGAGTGGAAGGGGGAAAAGTTCGTTTTATTTAATTTATTTTGAGATGTATTAAATAGTCTTTATTTGATATTGTACATAAACCACACTACAGTGCTTTTCAGTCAGTTAAAAGCGGCCTCATCAGATAACAGGGAATTCTAATTAAGTTGGGTTAGTCAAGAACAGTATAGACATCTGCTTCCTTGTCTTTATTCATTGCCTAGCAGGCTAGTGGGTGAAATGAAATGGGGAGCCACGCTTTGTTCTGACAGCGAAGAGAATTTTCCCCAGTGTGAAAACATACTCATATAACCAATTATGTAAATCTAAGTATAAAGCCAATCTTCGGAGCTGGAGAGGTGCCTGTGGGTTGAGCACTGACTGCTTTCCAGAGGACCCGAGGTTGTTTCCTCTACCCACGAGGTGGCTCACAACCATCTGTAATGCCAGATCCAGGCATATGAAGCCGCGTTCCTCGGACTTCTTCAGGCCCCAGCATGCACATAGTGCATGAGCAGATGCAGGCAAAATACCCGTGTGCATCAAATTAAATTGAGTAGATTTCAAGGTGGCATTTCTTATCTTTGTGAAAAGCTGAGCATTACTAATTAGATCCAACCATATCTTTATTTTATAAATTTTATTTATTTTATGTGTATGGGTGTTTTGTCTGCACACCAGAAGAGTGCATCCAGATGCCGTGGGACTTCAGTTCCAGCTGGTTGTAAACCACCAAGTATGCCCTGGGAATTGAACTCAGGACCTCTGGAAGAGTAGCTAGTGCTCTTACGCACTGAGCCATCTCTCCAGCCCCCAATCATATCTTTAAAAGGGAGGAAATATGTAGGAGGAGGGCCCACTTGTTCATCCTGGCCGTCCAGCTAGCTTAGCCCTGAAATAATCACACAGAAACTGTATTAATCAAAATACTGCTTGGCCCATTAGCTCTAACTTCTTATTGGCTAACTCTTACATATTAATTTAATCCATCTCCATTAATCTGTGTATCACCATGTGGTCGTGGCCTTCCAGCAAAGTTTCAGCATGTCTATCTCCGGCGGCAGACCCATGGAGTCTGACTCTGCCTTCTTCTTCCCAGCATTCAGTTCCGTCTTCCCCACCTACGTAAGTTCTGCCCTATCAACAGGCCAAGGCAGTTTCTTTATTCATTAACCAAGAAAAGCAACACACAGACAGAAGGACCCACACACCAGAAATAGTGTTAATATTTAATAAACTGAAATTGCTATTTAAAAAAAAAGATCATATTGGGCTGGGCATGGTCCTGCATACCTTTAATCCCAGCACTTGGGAAGAGGCAGGAGGATCTCTGTGAGTTCAAAATCAGCTGGTCTATATATCAAGTTCTAGGACATCCAGGAATATATAGAGAGACCCTGTTTCAGAAAAACCAACAAACGAAAAGATCACATTCACTTTGCTATAATCTAGTTTTACTTAAATCAGGACTGGCTTCCAACAGAACTATTCTGTTACTTTTCACAAGCTGGATTCTGGTTCATGAGTTTGATCCTGGTTCATATTGGAAGCCACGAGACATTTGCTTTATAATAAATAGGGTGTGTCTACCGCTGGTTAGCGGCCCCTTTAATATAAATTTGCCCTTTCTCCCTCTCAGTTCCAGCGAAGATTTCTTTTGTTCCAGGAATGTCCTTTTGGGGATTCTCTAAATACGTCGTCAGCATAGCCTTTCTCCAGCTGATGCTGGTATCATTGGCATTTGTGGAAGAGAGTCCTGGTGTGTCTTCCTCCCAAACAGATTGCAGATTTGGTCTGGTCTTCTGCTTGCCTGTGTCTTCCACAGTGTGGCACTGAGTGCCCTTTGGAACAAAATTCTCCATGCCTTTCTCAGTGTTACCCATTTATAATTCATTCCTCCATTCCTCGGCCAGTGTGAGTGCAGCGACATCAGAACTCAAAAGGAAATGATAAAAAGATGGGTAATGTCTGCTGTGGATGCAGAAGAGGTTGGCGACTCCCTGGCCTGGGCTTTGTTTGGTATTGCAGAGCTGGGGACTGAGCCCAGCTCCTCAGGAATGTAGGCATGTGCTGTAGAACCAGCTCTAAGTTTCTGATACTCTAGTGCTATGCCTTGTGGGTGACAGGACGCTTGGTCCCAGGCCCATTTGCCTCTTACTTTATTGCATTCAGTTCCCTTCGAGGCCTTATTCACCTTAAAATAAAAAGGATTGAGTCAGCTATCCCCTCCACGTCTTTCTTAGTCCAAAGGAGTGGGTCAGCTATCCCCTCCACATCTTTCTTAGTCTAAAGGAGTGGGCCAGCTATCCCCTCTACGTCTTTCTTAGTTAGTCTGAAGTTTCACCGTGCTGTAAAAATATTTGTAAAAAGTGTGTGTGAGATATTCTCATGTTTGTGAGGCATAAGAGAGGAAGGGGGTGGAATACGTGGAAAGACATCTTCTATTTTTATATGACTGAGTTTTAAGAGTCACATCAAACCTGAACGTTGATTGACAGCTACTTTGATCTGGTCAGCTTCACCAATGAGCCTGGACCTAAGGAAATCCCCCTTTAAAGAGAACAAAACTGGAGCCCCCCCACTACACTGAAAGAAAACGACAATACAAAGATCTCACCTGTGTTATTCCACTGAGTGTACGAGTCTCTCCCCAGTTTAGACATTGTAGTGCCTGCAAGACTGACTAGAAATGCCTGGTGTTCCCATGGGACCAAAGTCAAATTTTATAAAAGCCTAGTGAGTAGAGAGGAGAGCTGTGTGGTGGCTGTGACGGCACTGTGTCAGGTGGTCACACATTTATTGTGACGCTAGAACCTGCACTAACATCAGGAACAGTTGAAGTCACATTGAGTGTGCCCTGACAGTTCTCAGAACAAAACCAGCGAGGTCGGTGTAGAGAGATCCTGCTGCCCACGTACTAGCAAAGCGTGTTTGTTTACTAAGAGGCTTGCTAAGCCAACAGCTCCGCCCGCTGAGGTGCCTGAATTCCCAACTGCACCAGCTACTGATGGCTACAAATGTCCTAGATTATCAAACACAATAAATTATAGTAAACTTGTAATTCTTTGTAGCAAGTTTTTCATGTGTAGCATGTTGCCAGACTCTAAAGTTAACTGCGAGGCAGACGATCTTCTCTCTCTTTGCTAAGAATCGGAGTTGAAATGTATACGCTATGTCAGTGAACTGGACATTTTTACAATCCGAGAAGTGAACATCTATGCCATTTCATGGGTGTCTTTGGTCTATCCTTTAGATTTGACTTTTTAAATTATAGCAAAGATAATGTGTCGGAAGATAATGTGTTTGTTGCTACAATTCAAGAACTTGATTTGAAATCAATTTTGGAAGATTTTCCTAGGTATATTTTGTAATATTTTGAGCAGTAGCCAGGTGGTCACCAAGTAAACTGTATAGCTTCAGAGGCTGGAAAGATGGCTCAGCAGTCAAGAACATTGGTTTCTCTTCTCGAGGATGTGGGTTCCATCCCCAGCACCTACGTGATGGCTCACAAGCATCTGTAACTCCTTCCCTGGCCTCCTCAGACATGCAAGTGGTACACAGAGATCTGCAAGCCAAATACTCAGACACATAAAACCACGTTTAAAAGTGTTTTAAATTATACGACTTAAGCAGTGGTCCTCAACCTCCCTAACGCTGCAACCCTTTAATGCAGTTCCGCATGTTGTGGTGACCCTTACCCAGAAAATTATTTTTGTTGCTACTTCATAACTGTAATTTTGCTACTGTTATGATTCATGGTGTAAATATCTGTGTTTCCAACAGTCTGAGGTGACTCCTGTGAAAGGGTCATTCGGCCCTCAAGAGGGTTGAGACCCACAGGTTGAGAATTGTTGGCTTAAGGGACTACTCACTGTTAGAACGGAGAGCATGAGCCGGGCGGTGGTGGCGCACGCCTTTAATCCCAGCACTCAGGAGACAGAGGCAGGTGCATCTGTGAGTTCGAGGCCAGCTGGTCTACAGAGGTAGTCCAGGACAGCCAGGGCTATACAGAGAAACCCTATCTCGAAGGGGCGGGGGGAGAGAGAAGGAAAAAGGAAGGGTGGCATGGGCCTTTGATTGCTGGAGTTGTTGAGACAGCTGAGTGCCTTTCTGCTTTCCTGGAACTGCACACCTGCGCATAAGTCCACCTGTTGCTCCGTTCAGCTCTCTGTCTTCGCTTCGTCATCTGCAACAAATAAATAGACCGTCCATGTCGGTGTAGAGTGAGTGCAGGATAATAGCGCTTTCTAACCGTGTTGAAAGGGCAGTTCTCTCTGGGACATAATCGCTAGCCTGTATTGACTGCGTATATGTGCTACACCTGAGCACTTTGTATTGCTGCTCAATGTGGTGTCATTGCTAGTTATGTTTGTTGGGTGCAGGAACCCCAAGCTATGAAATCACGTGCCATGAGTGTGCACCATTAAGAAGTAACTGGAACCCAGATCTTGCCAATTCCCAAGAGCTTATCCACCAAACTGTATGCCATTCCATCAATTCTGGATCATACCTTGGAAGGTGTATTTACTCAACGCAATTAAGACTCAATTAGTAAAGTGTGTGTGAGTGTGTGTGCGCATGCGTGTGTGCAAGCACATGTAGAGGCTGGAAGACAACCATAGATATCTTCCCTTGGGTGCTATCTACCTTTTTTGTTTGTTTGCTTTTTCTTTGAGACAGCGTCTTTCCCAGGCCTGTAACTCACCAAATAGGCTAGTTGGGCTGCCAGTGACCTCTAGGGACCTTCCAGATCTGCCTCTCCAGGACTAGAATTATTACTGTACCCAGCTTTTTAAAAGTGGGATCTGAGATTCAGACATATCTCCTGTTTGCAATGCAGGCACTTTACTGGCCGAGCTAGCTCCCCAGCTCAGGAAGGTGCTTCTGGGTCTCTATAGCATAAATAGTAAAAGTGGGCTATCTCTGTATAACCCAGCCAGGTGTCTACCTTCAAAGTAGACTTAACATTGACCCAACAAAATCATAATAATAGTTCAGAATTCAAAATCAATTGTCAGATTTATCTGTTAAAATATAAGTTTAAAAATGGACCTAAATTGAAAGGTTAAAGAAGCCAGGCACATTAGCATGCACCACTAGGTAGCCTCAGCCTCTTAGGAGCCTCAGGTGGGAGGACCACTTGAACCTAGTTCAAGGCTAGCCTTGGCAATGTAATAAAACCGTATCAGTAAAATAAAAGAAATTATTAATGAGGAGGTGTAGGGAGATAGCTCAATCGGTAAACTGCTTGCTGGACAATCATTCAGACCTCAGTTCATATCCCCAGCACCCGTGTAAAAGCCAGGCATGGTGGCATCTGCCTGTAGTCCCATCTGGCGGTGAGACAGAAATAGGCAGATCCCTGGAGCTCATTTGGCTAGCCAGTCTAGCAGACTTGGTGAGCCGTTGGTTCAGTAAGAGCCCCTGTCTCACTGAATGTCAGGGCTTACTGATGGAGGGGCTGGTAAAGGGCCTACTGCAGCAGGGTGAGGACCTGGGCTTGGATCCCCAGCACTCACATAAAAGCCAGGTACAATTGCCTAAAACCCCAGCACTGGACCAGGGATAAACGGGGAGGCAGCATTGGGCAGATTGCATTGACCTCTGACCTCCACATGCATACTCAAACGTACGTGCACACGTGAGCATGTACACATACACAAAAGAATTATTAAGGAAGGATTATTACAGATTTCTACAAATGAAAATTGTTTTGGAAAATTAAACAAACTGAAAATTTCCAGTTTCTAATTATAAAAACAATTATGAGATGTACTATTCCAACTCTCTTCTTTACATTTGGGGGGAGGGGGTTCTGAGACAGGGTTTCACTGTAGCCCTGGCTGTCCTGGAACTCGCTCTGTTCCAACTCACAGAGATCCACCTGCCTCTGCCTCCCGAGGGCCGGGATTAAAGGCGTGCGCCACCACCACACGGCTCTAAAAACCATTTTTTTTACATTAGCATACAAGGTAATGAGTCTATATACATACAAGAATGCATAGTCTATATTGTTCTTCCTCGCTCGTATTCACTGCCTTGCTACACTTGTACATCCTTCCTCTGCCTCATAATCCCCTTTCTGCATTCATATCATATGTGTGTGTATTTAGATTCTGCATGAAAGGAAATGATAGTTTTTCTTTCCCCCATTACATCCTCTTGCTTCTCTCTCCACTCAGGGTCCTTTCTCCCCTCTCATAGTATCCGTCCACTTTCATGTTTTATATGTGTATGTGTGCATGCATATATGTGCACATATGGATTTAATACATATTCCACATAGTTGCAGTATTTGTCTTTCTGTGGTCTTATTTTGCTTAGCTTGATATTGACCAGTTTCATCCGTTTCTTGAAAATGACAATTTCATTATTTTTTTTTCTAAGATGGTTTCTAAGATGGCCCATAGCATAAGCCAGTCTCAAATCTTCTATGTATTGGGAAATAACCTTGAAGTTCTGTTTCTTCTGCCTCTGCCTCCTGAATGCTGGTCTTACAAGCATGGCCCCTCCATACCTGGCTCAATTTAATTCTTTACCGCAGAACAAAACTCCATTGCATCTATATATATCACATTTTCCTTATCCATTCATCTGGTGAAGACCACGATTGTCTGTCTTGTGAATGGTGCAGCAGTGAACATGGATGTGCACGTATTTCTGTGGCATTCTGACATATATTCCTTTGCACAGACACCCAGGAGGGGCGTTGCTGGGTCCTGTGGTAGCTCTGTTTAGTGTTTGAGAACCCTCCAGATTGACTTCCATGCTGTCTGTGCCCTTTTACATTGCCACCTGGTTTCTGCCCCCCACTGTCTTTCTGATGTCTAGCTCCACTCCATCATGATCATGGAAATGCTCTGTTTTTAAATTTATTGAGGTTTGCTATAGGATCCAACATATAACCTGCATGCAGAGTCCACGGATGCTCGGAAAGGATGTGTGTCCTGTCCTGTTGTTGTATGGGTTGTTCTTGGTTGCTGTGCGGTTGATGACGCCATCCTCCTGTATTTGTGTTGCTTTCATTGGTTGAATAAAGAAACTGCCTTGGCCTTTTGATAGGCAGAACTTAGATAGGCGGGGAAAAGAGAACTGAATGCTGGGAGAAAGAAGGCAGGCAGAGAGAGCCGCCATGGAATCGCCAGAGTCAGACATGCTAAATCTTTCCTGGTAAGCCATGACCTCGTGGTAAACACAGATTAATAAAAATGGGTTAGATCAAGATGTGACAGTTGACCAAGAAGAGGCTAGATATAATAGGCCAGGCAGGAATTTAATTAATACAATTTCTGTGTGGTTATTTCGGGGGTTAAGCTAGCTGGGCTGCCAGGAGCCGGGCGGTGGGACACAGCCCACTCCTCTCTTACTACAATTTTCTACTGATTTTTGAATGGTTCTATTTATTACTGAAAGGGACACACATACTTTATCCGCCTTCTAAAGAGCCCCATAGATCTTAGCCTTTTATAACACCCTCTATCCTCTTCCCCTTTAATGCAATGTACCTACTGACCCCATATTAAAATCTCTGTGAGTTTATTGTTTTGTGTTCCAAAGTCCAAAGATTTCTTTTGCTGCTGTATCTTTGTTTTTCTCCTGAAAGTAGGAACATTTGAGTCATGTTCTCTTGGAAATATACTCTTGAAGAGAGCTGGTTTGTATCGAGCCCAGGCATGGAAAATTCAGTGTGCAAGGTTGCTGGTGATGAGAGGAAAGGGTTGTTTGAGTTAGAGAGGGGGCAAGATCTGGGAGGCTCTTGAGGGCAAAGGGCAAGCGTCTTCAAGTTTCCCATGATCTCCTCTTAGCAAAGTGCTTTCATACTTGTGGGGTGACTTCAAATGAATGAAGGTTGGCTGATGTGACTCAGTCCCAAAACAAAGACACCCACTCCCGCTGGTGCTTCTCAGGCCTGCCGCAGCTGACCATGTTTGGCTACTGGCTTCCCTCCAGCCTGGCCATTGTCAAATGGAGCACTCAAGGAAAGAATTTTACATACAAAAATGAAACCTAATTTAACTTTCAATCAAGTAAAAAGCTATTTTGGATTTTCAGTATATGACAAATTAGAAAGAAATAAACCATTCGAGCCTAATACTCTACCCCTTTGCCCAGAGCTGTCTTAATTTACCGTGATAATCTTAGATGTATGGATTAATCTACATTCATGTTTTGAATGAAAGAACACCATTATTTTACTTAGACATTTTGCCCCTGTTATAAACCCAGCTTGAGCTAAGAAAGTCTAAGTCTGTGGCCATAACACATTGCTGGCACACACAGAGGCTTATTGTCCATAAATAGATGCTTTGATTTCTTTCCTTTAAGTTAGGTGTTTTCTGGGGAGAGCCACAAGCTAAGTGGCACCAAGATTATCACTGTCTGGGTAGCATATAAAAATATTATTACTAATAAACTAAATTACTACTAATAAACATGTGTTTATACATTCTGAGGAATCGATTAACTTTCTGTTAAGATGTCAGAACTCTTGGGCGAGCATTGCTTCTCTCCTTGTTGATATGCTCCTACTTGTTTAACGGCCTTCATCTTTCATTATGTTTTAGTGATCACAAACCTTTTCTTATTTAAAAGTATCTCACTAGACCAGAAAAAGGTCAGACTATCCAGTGTTAGTAGCAGTCAGGGTCTAGACACAGTATCTCCGGGTTCTTGGCCTGTTATCCAAAGAATTGAAAACAAGGCCTTACAGCTTTCCAATGATAGCAAGGCAAACTTTATTAAAAAACAAATCAGTAGTACAGATTAGAAAGGAACTCACTATCAAGATTGGCAGTGGACTTCTTGAGTAAAGATACTCATGTACCCCAGTTACTGTTTGAGGCTTTTCTTTTATGGGGTTCAAAAGAAATGGGAGTTTTGGTTACCAAGGTGTAATGAGGGTGGTTCTCTGTTTTGATTGGTAGATTAGGTCATATAATCTTTTTTCCACTGCGCACATCTCTTCCCATAATGCTTCTGAATTTAAGCATATGTACACCCCATTATATATAGGCATAAGACGGCAAATAGGGGATTTCCTTAAAAGTCACTGAGATGCCATTTGCCTTACTGTTCACACACTAAAACCTGTTTCTGTTTGCACTGGATTAGGCTTTCCATTTTTTGTACTGGATACATTAGAAATGTATTTGAATGGAAACTGGCAGCTGTTCGGGGAGGAACTTGTCTCGATGTCCACAGAGGATCGTCTGGGTAGCAGGATGGAGCTGACTGCTGTAGGTTGAGTGGTGCCTTGTCTAGGCAGGAGTATGTGTGCATAGTATGTGCAGGTAAAGAGCTAGACTATTAGATGCATTATTAGAAGGAGGGGCATTCATAATCCAAACCAAGTAGAGTCCAAGTTACTTAGCTATTCCCTTGTCTGCCTCACCCGGTTGCCTGTCTACAAGTGAAGCTAAGAATAAGATTTTCCAAGCCTAATCTAAACACAAACAATTAGATCACACTGGCTATTGCTTTGTGTACAAGATGAATGAGATCATATCTGAGAACTATTTGTTTAGTTTTCTTCAGTTCCTTTTCCTCTCCTGCCCAGTCCTCTGTAATGCCTTAAGGTAGTAACCGTGTTTCTCTTTCCCTGCTGGCTTCCCTTCATATGTGCACTGTAAGTTCAGCGATCTTCCCACAGACATACGTATGTTTCTACAGGTTCCATGATCCGGCTTCCCTGAAAGACATGGCTAGATATGCAGATCCTCTCAAATATCTGCTTCCATTGGACTTACAGACTCAGAGTGGAATCACCGGCTCTTCCACCGACACTCTGGCTGGGTGACAGTCGCAGTCACCTCTACCCACATATGAAGTTTCTCGTTTAAGCTTACAGCTTCTGTTTCGCATTGTGAGAGGGCTCAGAACAAAATCTGTGTCAAAGTTAGGCTATTGCCGGTTAGCGATTGCTGTGAACTGTTGTTACTCCCTCTATTCAGGGACTCTGAAGTTTGAAAATAATTTTTCTTTCTAAGCTGATCCTTTTTCCACTTGGCAGGCATGGTATTTTTCCTCTGCAGAATCCAGCATGGCTGTCTACCATTTCTGCTCCCTCATCTGGCTTTGCTTGCATCACTCTGAGCTGCTGCTGCGCTAGCCCACCAGGCACACACAGGCACGTGTCGGATCTGGGCCGGGTGGGGCCTCTTCCTGGCAAGGGGAAAGCTAGTGTGTTTTCTTAAGTGTAGTGGTATGGCCGCAGCGGAAATGAAAGCGAAAGAAAACTAAATCTAGTTTTAAAAGGATAAGAAAAAGGGAAGTACGGGCTGGAGAGCTGTCCGAGTGGTTAAGACACTGACTGCTCTCCATACCAGGCAGCTCACAACCACTCTGAACTGTAGTTCCAGGGGATCCGATGCCCCTTCTGGCCTATGTAGGCATTGCACACACATGGTGCACATAAATCCATGCAGGTATTGGTGTGCTAGTTCCTGTGCACATGCACACACACAAATAAATTTTTTTAAAGAAGAAAGTGTGGTGGAAATGAAACTGCTTTAAAAGAAGGAACAGATATACGGTCAGAAGGTGTGAGCTTGGGAGAGAGCCTTGCGGACGGGCAGGTGGGAAACGCCAGTGGCGACTTGAGAGCGCAATGTGGCAAAGAGGGAGGACATTTTTGAAAATGATCTTAAATACACAAGTAATTCTTAGAACCAGTCCACGTTCATAGAGTTTCACCTAAAAGATCCATGTGAGCCCTTAGCTCTATTCATACGTGGTTTAAATTCAGGAAGGTGATTCTTTTCCTAGAATTTTAAACACTTGCTCTCAGTTAAGGAGAAGGGGGAGCATGAATGTTTGACTGACGGCAGGTACAGTAGGGCTTCTGGTAGTGGGTAATGGGGGGGGTCTTGCAGACTGCAGCAGATCTCATATAGAAGTGAAGGGGGGCTGGAGAGATGGCTCCGAGGTTAAGAGCCCTGGTTGCTCTTCCAGAGGTCCTGAGTTCAATCCCCAGCAACCACATGGTGGCTCACAACCATCTGTAACAAGATCTAGTGCCCTCTTCTGGCCTGCAGGCATACATGCAGGCAGAACACTGCATACAAAATAAATAAATGAATCTTTTAAAACAGTGAAGGGAAACTTGTATAGTTCTGACTGTAGACCATGGCTCTTTAATAAGGGGCACAGCAGCGCTCATCCTGGCTCCCTGGGTACCCATTAACATGCTCAGAACTTGTTAGAGTTGGGCAAATACCAGAGGTGTGAAGTTGGATAGGAGGAGTAGCCAGGCTCCTGTACTGCCAGTGGATGCTGGCTGCTTCCGTGGTAAGCAGAGCTAGAACAAATGGATAACGGGCTGTATAAGCTCCTAGGCAAACTTCCGCTCTCTGCCTTAGTCCTTGGAGGTCATCCAAGGATTTTTTTTTTTTTTGATAACACATTTCTGATGTGCTGGATATTCTAATAGTCAGAGCAGTAAAAAGGAAAGACTGACTGTGGTAGCACTCACCTCTCATCCAATCATTCTGGAGGCTGAAGCAGGAGAGTCATGAGTTCCAGGTCAGCCTAGGCTACATAGTGAAGTTCTACCTTTTAAAAACTGTTTGAAAACGACACGGTGTTCTCCAGCAGCCCCTGGACATCAAAGACCCCCTTTCTCTCCAGCCTTTGCAACTTCCTGTCTCACTGGTTAGAACGATGGTTTTCATCTAAAGGTCCAGAGGAATCATTAGCTCTATCCATATGTGCTTTAAAATCAAGAAAGGCAGAAGACTAAATCAGTGGTTAAAAGCCACCTTCTTAGATTAGCGTTTACCGTTTGATAGTTTGCTACTTGCTGGCTTCTCTTTCTTTTCCTTCTGGACTTTTGGTGTGATTTGTTGTCATTTGTAGTGTGAGTGCAATGAAGTTTCATGGTGTGTGTGTGTGTGTGTGTGTGTATGTGTATGTAAACATATGTGAAATTAAATCAGCTGTGAAAGCATGCCACTTCTCAGTTTGGATGCAGTTTGAGACTACCTGCACCAGGCCAGCATTTTATTGGAATTGTGAGCCAAGCTGTTTCTTCTTCTTTTTTTAATCATTATTATTTGATTTTAGAGTTATTTTATGTGTATGAATACACACCTGAGAGCCTGGAAGTGACAGATGGTTGCGAGCCACCATAGGCGCTAGGAATTGAACCTGTAAGAGCAAGTATTTTTAACCACTGGGCAATCTCCCCAGCCCCACCAGGCTGTTGCTTATTTACCTTTGAGGTGACTGCCTATATGATCCGAAGAGTAACTTGATTTCCTCTAAGACACATGGGCAAATAATTACAGGAACACTCTTCAGAAGTGTCTTGCAGTCAGAGCTGAATGAGTGCTTACCATAGCTTTGCTTGGAGAGGTTACTTCACAACACCTGAAACATCGTGGCTCACAGGGAGAGATGCGTTAGCGTTTATTGGTTATGGTGTGAAAGGGTTTGGTGAGTACCAGGTCAGAGGGCCGTAGCTGATGGTACACAGTTGTTTTTTTTTTTTTTTTTTTTTTGGTTTTTCGAGACAGGGTTTTTCTGTGGCTTTGGACACTGTCCTGGAACTAGCTCTTGTAGACTAGGCTGGTCTCAAACTCACAGAGATCCGCCTGCCTCTGCCTCTAGCATGCTGGGATTAAAGGCCTGCGCCACCACCACCCGGCATTGTACACAGTTTTGAGGGAAGGAAGAAGCTCCCTGTGGATCAGACCTTCATAAGAACGTGTTTTGACTGATCGCTTTTTAAGAAATGAGAGCATGCGATCTATGCTCTGTCAACATCCCTGTATTCTGTCCCAGATGATGGGATCTCGCGGCAGAATCCTCTGGAGAATTGCAGAGAACAACAACTTCCATTTGTTAAGTCAAGACCATTTTTGCCTCCTTGGTCTTCCTGAGTTCACATTTAAGCCCCTTAGACAAGTCTTTGACACAAGCAGTTTTTAAAAAATGTGTTTACAGCTGACAGGTTGTGAAAAGAGGCTTAGTTTTGCATTTGTGGGCTAAATAATCACTTTTCTCCAAAGACAGGTGGGTGCATTGTGCTTACATAGTTTGGTACACACCTTCAAAGCGCCAGGTGCTGTTGGCACAAAAATTGCTTGCACTGTGTTTCACAGGAAGTTCTCGTCGGTGTGGGGGCTGCCTAGCTTGGGCCAGCTTTCCCTTCCCAGGTTCTTTGTCAGCTTACATGGGGTGGGGACGCTGTTCCTCAGCAGTCACCCTGCTGGAGAACACGAGTGGGGTGGAGTGGGTGGGGGTGTGCCTCCCTCAGTGGGGACCAAGGGGACTTACGTAACTCCCAGACCTAGAATTCCTTCTCCTCATGGGCTTCCCTGATCATCCATCCTCGTATTTCCTTACAAGTGGCAGTTTTCCTTCCTATAATTGACGCTCGCTCGTTCCGGCCCACTCTAGAAGAGGAGGGAAATGACATCGCGGGGCTCAGGGGGCTTGTCTGGAGTGAGTTGTTGGACTTTGGTGCTCTGTCTGACCTTCGCCTTTCACAAGGGAACAGGTTACAGAAGGGGCACAGATGGCAGATGCACTGGCTCTAAAGCCACTCCGCCTCCTGCCAAAATGACGCAATCCTTGCACCTCCACATTTCTTAGCTATTGTAGATAACAAAAAAGGTTTCTTCAGTGATGGCTACAGTCATCCTGGGCATCTTCCCGGCTTACTTAAGGAGCACATTTGACCACGGTTGTCTTCCTGCCCTGCTCCACACTTGCTCAGTGGTCCTCTCTGCTGCCTCTTCATATGGGGCTACATTCTCTCCTCGGCCTTGCCTAATTCCTGTCTGTATCATCTCTTCCAGTCGGTGCTTACACCTTCCCATTGGAATGCATGCCGGAGCACCCGTGTTCATCTTCTCCATCTTATTTCTTCACAAAGGCCCAACGGGTTGCCCATTTACTTCTCTTCCTTCCAACTGTCTCCATTACAGGAACGCTGTTCTTCCTTAGGACTTCCAGGAAATCAGCTTTTTTCTCCTTCCTTCCTTCTTTCTACCTTCCTTCCTTCCTCCCTTCCTGTCTTTTGTTTGTGTTTGCTTGTTTGTTTTAGACAGGACCTCACTATGTAGTCCCGGCTGCCTCTGTCTCCTAAGTGCTGGGGTTAAATGTGTACACCATCACGCCCAGGTTAACTTTCATTTTCGCCAGTTCTTATCATTTTTACCCCTCCTATACACCAAACCCTTTGGAATTATGTTTTGTCTTTATTATTTTCTCCTCCATCAGACTCTCGGTTCCTTAATGGTGTATGACAGTGTTCTTTTAGACCTTTCTAGGTGTTGACTGTGGGAAGCATGCGGATATTGATAAAACTGTAAACATTGTAGGCATTAGATGTATAAGAACCTGGTTCAAACATGAGTTAGACGAGGCCTTTTCAGTGCTTTTTCTTCGTTACAATGAGCCCTTTTTTATTTCCAAAATGAACACTCATCAGGACTTCTTTCTCTCTTCCTAGCCAGCTCTGAAACAGATGACCTCTGGGCCGCAGGACACAGGCATGTTCCATCTGGTTCATGTAGCTAG
The DNA here is from genome assembly GCA_004026605.1 of Ondatra zibethicus. Lineage (NCBI taxonomy): Eukaryota > Metazoa > Chordata > Mammalia > Rodentia > Cricetidae > Ondatra > Ondatra zibethicus. The sequence goes on along the minus strand of PVIU01004769.1, from coordinate 82,213 downwards.
TATCTGGACCTCACATTTTCTCTAGGTCGGTCGGTCGGTCGGTCTGTCTTTCTTTCTTTTTTTCTTTCTTTCTCTCCTCTCCTCTCTCTCTTTTTTTCCTCCTTTAAATTTTTTGATTTTTTTTTTGAGACAGGTTTTACTGTGTGGCCTTGGCTGTTCTGGAACTCACTCTGTAGACTAGGTCACCTCAAACTCACAGAGATCTGCCTGCCTCTGCCTCTGGACTGGTAGGATTAAAGGCATGCACTACTACCTCACGAAACTCATCCTTTTCTTAAATTTTAAATAGCAGGTGAAAAGTTTCTGTACCCTGATAAGCCTCTCTACCAACGCAGCAGTCCAAGTCACCAAATCAAACCGAATTAGAAAAAGCCCAGGTTTAATGGTTACAACTCTCTGGATGATTTTTCCAGCCCCACAGAGAGGAGATGGAAAAGAGAGACTGAAAAACCACACGTCTTTTTTTGGGGGGGGGCAGTTTGAATACCCTGTAGGAATGGTCTTGAGCATCTCTGGGGGAGGGATCATCACTTGGGGGGCTTTCTGAGCTGCAGCAGGGTTTGGAGAGAGATGGGGAGAAATCTTGGGGCAGAACTTCCATTAGAACAGTAGGACCAAGAAAAGGTGTGTGCCTTGCCTAGCTAGAGTCTTAGAACTAAGCAAAACAGAGATCAAAAATCAGTTTTCTCTCCCACCTCCAAGCTCAGCCCTAGACCAGATACAAATGAGTGATTGATTGTCTCTGCCCTCTGCGAGGGTATCACGTGGAAGAGAGAGGGAATGGACTTGGACCATGTGTACACCAGCATTCAAACTGTAGGTAGGCCTACCATTCTAATATTTAAGCAAGTTTGGGTGAGCTAGTCCATATCCACAGAATTCCTTTCCCTTGTTGATAGAACAGGAACCATATTGTATTTTCTAGTCTTTTATGGTCATAACTATACATTGATGAGAAGCTTCCATGGAAGTTCCTAGGTCCCCTTCTACTTCTTGGTCTTTGTCATTAGTTAGAAATCAAATAAATATTTTTAAATTGTTACCAAGGAATGCCCAGACGTGAATTTCATGTCACAGGGAGCCCCTTAGGCATGACAATGAACAAGAATTATTTGCTTCTTTTCTCTCTTTCTTGACCTTCTGGTTGTATTTTCTTCACAGATCAACTCTTCCAAATGCATTGGGTCAGGATTTACCCATGAACCTTAGCTCTCTCCTGCTGGGCAACCACTCAAGGCTGGCCTTTTGCACCTGCTCCTCTTGGGTCATCGGCCTGTGCTTGATCCACGGACTTTAGTTCCACAGTTCAGGTCCTTGTTTTCTTGAGGTGGCTTCTAAAATGTGACTACATCACAATCTTACCCTCTTGTGAGCACTTGACTTCACAGCTTAGCAGTTCACTGTTCTCTGATCCCTCCATGTGCACAGGCTGAGGTATCCTGACTCCATTCCTCCCCGCTCACCACTTCCACCACGGGAACTTAACACTGCTCGGTGCTTAGAAAGTCTTTCACTCTGAGCATCTTCTTGACTGGGGATCCTTGTCGTCTACCTAGATGGGAATTCTGGGTAGACAAGCAAAAGCAGAAGCTCTTCAGTGCTGCTCTGTGGCAGCTTTTCTTCCCTCGCTGCTTGGGAAGAGGCGGCTGAGCAGGCAGGTGGGAGCATCATCTGGTGGTGCTCTCCAGCGTGACCGTGTTCCTAGGCTTCCAATATCAGGACCATTATTAGCTCCACGAGTGTGCAGCTCTGGATGGTCCTAGGGAATTCAGAGTTTTTTCAGCCTTCGGTAGCAGCGAGTATTAACAGCTCTTGGCTCAGGGTCTGAGACCCTTGGCCCGGAAGATGTGGCAGGTCTCTCTTACTCTTCTGGCAACTGGGACCGTAGTTCCTCTTCTCATATCTTTCTCCAGTATCAGCTCTTCCCTCTGTCGCTGCCCCTCACATCCAACACCCATCTTCCTCCACTGGCCACACTTGCCCTGTCCTGCTGCTTCTTCCGACAGCTGCTGGCCTTGTCCTTCCACAGCTCTGCCTGTTGATGGCCTTTGGTAGGTCACGGCTTCTGCTGCCGCTCAGCTGCCTCTTCTTTCTCCTGTTACCAGCTCAGTAACCTAGGGAAGCTCTCTCCCCAAGACGCCACTCCCAGATGACTCTAGATCTCAGCCCACAGCTGTGACGAACCATCACAGTGGTTTCCAGGACAGCAACCCCAGAAGAGCCTAAAGAACTCATAGCACAGCAGTGATGTAACATTTGCCTAGTGCCTGGAAGAGGTGGGTTCCTCTCCGCAGGCTTAGAACTACAGTGCACGTGACTGGTAACCACCCACCCACTCAGCCAGTCCCTCCTGGATCACAGAGAGAGAGAGAGAGAGAGAGAGAGAGAGAGAGAGAGAGAGAGGGGTACATGGCACTGGGGAGGGGCTGCTTCCTGGATCTCTTCCTCTGTTCTCACTAGATCATTGATTCTCACCTGTGGGTTGTGACCTCTTTGGGATCGAACAACCTTTTCACAGAGGTCGCATATCAGATCTCCTGCATATTAGATATTTACATTATGATTCATAACAGTAGCAAAATTACAGTTATGAAGTAGCAAGGAAAATAATTGTATAGTTGGGGAGTCACCACAACTTGAGGAGCTGTATTAAAGTATTAAAGGAAGGTTGAGAACCACTATACTAGATGGATGCGCACGGCCCTTTTTTTAGGCAAGAGTGGAGACTACATTCTGTGTCATGGCAAATTTAAAACTATGCGGCGCTCCTTGAGATTGAAAAGAATGAGAAAATATAACCAAGCCGTTGGTCTCCCTCTGCCACCAAAATACCCATTTGATTTTTCAAATACTATTCATTGAATTATTTTTACTTCTTAAAGATGTCGTGAAGCTATCCAGAAGAATTGCTTTCTAATCAAAAAACCTAGATACCAGTGCTATCTTAAAGTTATTTGTTTCTAAATTATTTATAAGTTTAAGCACATTACAAAAACTAAATGATTTACAAATTTGTTTTTATTTCGTATCAAGTCACTACCGTGAGCTGATTTCAAACTGGCTACAGTTGAGAGATGGAGACAACATATATTTAGATTGAGATGCATTTGTACTCTAGGATGCCAGCAGGAACCCCAAGTCTAGGGCTCAGAAGGAGGAGTGATTTGGGTTGAAAATGGGCTGACCTGCTCTTGACTGAAGTGTCCGCATGAGTCTTTGGGGTGTTTTCAGTCTTGTCTCTTAGAAGTGAGAGCAGGTTAATAAGCTGTTATCCAACATCACAGGCTTGAAGGAGTTATGCTGTAAACACTGTGGCATGAGGACTTTAGGATGTGGGATAGACTACTCCAGAAGACACATGGAGCAAATGCGCTTCTAAAGGCCTAGAACAGATAGCCCTTTAGGTCAGTTTAGGTCAGTAAGAGCCGAGGCACCGGAAGAGGAAGCCTGCTTCACAGCCAACCCCTGGACAGACAGCCCTCGCCCAGATGCCTGGTCTCTGGGGACTAATCAGAACTTACTCTATAACCATCCCCATGTATTTCTGCGGATGAGCTGACTACAGAACGGTAAAGCTCAAAAGGGTACACTGGAGACCGTTGCATCATAGCAAAGCTCCAAAAGTAGGTGAGAATCATAAATTTGGAAAATTTGGAGGGGATATGATTTAAAGGCAGTGCTAATAAAATAAAAATAACCCATGACTAAAAATACATGTTAAAACAGTTTATCTCACTGGAGACCCAAGAACAGCACAATATCCAAGTTGGAGTCTAGTCCTTACTGGGCCAGTAAATCAGTTTGGGCACTCTGAAGCACTCTGTCGCTGACTTCCTTTGTCTCCAGGGCCAGTGCAGATGTTTGGGAGTTGTTTTAGTTGCTGGCAAACACTGAATATCCAGATTCTGATCATTGTATTTTTATTCTGAAAACCAAAAAACTTTTTTTTTAATGGAGGCTTAGGTTAAATTGTGGATCAACAATAGCTTTTGGTCAGGTTTAAATATGGCTTGTCATTGACCCTGTCATGGAAAATTAAGACAATTCTATGTTTAGACATATAGAGTAATTCTAATATTTTTAACAGCAAGAACATTCTTGTGGACTTATTTTCTTTACTAACAGCAAATACGAGCAAGGCATGAAAACAGCTCATTAGATTAGAATGTCTGCTATTTGACCTTTGACCTTTAAGGCTCCTCCAGCTTTACAAGTCTTTGATTCATTTATTCTAAAGTAACATGCTAGAAAATTCTGCCAAAGGAAGTCTATTTAGAACAAAGCTCTCCGATCATGGGGCACACACGTTTTCGAGGTGGAACTCCCAAATATGAACCCAGAATGTGTGAGTAAGTTGCAGTGTTGCCTGATTAGGGGCTGCATCCAAACCTGCCTTAATGCTGGCTCAGCCTTTGTGACTATCACAGGTGGCATTTGTGTCTCTCGGGTACAGACAGAAGGAACTAATTGGTACTTAATGAGCACTGAAAGTCTTGCCCGGTCCAGTATAGTACCTTTGTGATAGCTCGCTTTAGGAAACCGAAATGAAGTGACTCCAAAGGAATTCTAGAAAGTCTTGTTCCAGCTCTGTTTCTTAGAGCTGGATGCTATCTGTCATTTCCCTAAGCAGGACTTCAGATTACTGTGACGTCCATTCAAAGATCCAAGTTAAAATCCATGTGACAATTTAATAATTAAATTTAATTAGGCTTTGTTTTGTGGTGGTGGGCACCAAACTGGGCTTGTGGCCTAGTGAATATTAAAATACCTACCAACAGATTCAGTTTATGGATATAAGGAGTAAGAAGGAGCATAATCTCATTTTATATGGAAAGGCCCAAATCTCTTCAGTCTACGCTAGGATAATATCATAAACTGGCTGTTTACCAACAAAAATGTATTTCTCAAAGCTGTTGAGGCTAGGGAGTCCAAGGTGACAGCCGTGGCCAGTTTGCTGTCTGCTGAGCATCCACGACCTAATGTAGACAATTCTGTCACTTCATGTGGAGGGATGGCCATGGGATTTCTGGGACCTCTTTTGTACAGGCCTTAGTCTCATTCCTGGATGAAATCACACCCCAAAGGCTCTGCTGTGGGGGTGTCAGCAGGAGGAGTCTGCAGGAAGTGACTCCATGGTGTAGTTTTCCTTCCTAAGCTACTGTGCGTCTGCCATCTCCCTTCTTCTTCTAGTCTTACCGTGGTGTGACTGGGTTGGCTTACTGTTGTAAAGACGTGGTCAGGACAATTCCTTCTGCCCTTATTTGGTGTCTTTGTTTATATAGGGAGAAGCTTTGCTTGTTTATTTCTGCTGGGCACTGTTGGAATTCGATATTTGGCTTCCAAATTTATAAAACTTTTTACTAAATATGGAGCGATATTCTGGTACTTTTTTGTCTTTCCAGTCAAGAACTCTTTCTTTTTTTTGTGGAATTTAAGAATGGCAAAAAGAACTAAGTCATCCCTGTGGTATTTTCCAAAATCACAAACAGCAATCATCCAGCTAATAGAAATACCAGATACAGTAGCTTGTTTCTCTTTTACGTTATGTAAAAAGGACATTTCTAACCATCGTAGATGCCCCGAGAACACGTATAGACAATTTCCACAATCTCTTTTTTTTTTTCATTTTTGAGCCCAAATGGAACTTTATCCTTATACATTGTCTCTGTGACTCTCAATAATAAAGTTAACTGAACTTCACCTTCATACCATAGTGAGAAGATGTTGTGAACTTTATGCTGCAGTGTAGACCAAGATTCTGAGAGGTGGTTAAGTTCAAGTCTGAGCCGAGTTCTATGCCTAACGGATCCAGCAGGCCATTCTCCCTGGAGTGGGTGCTGTCTCAGTATCAGTTAGGTTGACTTGGGACGTGGTCGGGACAGGGTCTGCGAAGGGCAGAGCGCTTCAGCTAGAGATTAGTGTCGGACACTGGTAGGAATTTCTACTTTCTGCTGTCAGAAAATAAAAACGAGTGGGAAGGTAACCCTGTGGCCAAAGGTACTCGCTGCCCAGTCTAACAAAACCTAATGATCTGAGTTCCGTTCCCAGAACCCACATGGTGGGAGAAGCCACTGCACAGGTTGTTCTCTGACCTCCACACTGTGTGAGGCCTGCACACCTCACACCCCAACACAGATGAATTCATAAATAAGTAGATGTAAAAAGTTGTTATTTCTTAACCAGACCCACGTTTTTCAGTGTAATCCTTAAAACAAAACATGGGGGAAAATTCTTTGGGATCCGCAGTCTAGTTCTAAGTATTAAGAATTAAAATGGAGGGGCCTGAAAAATGGCTCAGCAGGTTAAGGCATTGGCCACCACGCCTGACAACCTGACCTTGTCCTCAGCAAGGATAGAGCTGAGTCCTGGAAGTCGTCCTCCGACTCCACATACACACAGTGGTACATGCTCACCCCCTCCCCCCTACACAAGCACACAAATAAGTGTAATACATTTTCAAATTCAGCTGGGTAGTGATAGTGCACACCTTTAATTCCAGCACTCAGGAAGCAGAGGCAGGTGGATCTCTTTGAGTTTGAGACCAGCCTGGTCTATAGCGAGAATTCCAGGACAGCCAGGGCTATTCAGAGAAACCCTGTTTCCAAATAAATAAATAAGAATAAAAAATTAAATTCAAGTGGAATTTGCTTAAACAAAAAGGAAATCTTTCAGTACTGAGATACAATGATTAAACTGCTTATCCCCTCCCTCTTCCTCCCCCTTCCTGCCCTCCTGCTCTCTGTAAAGGAAGAACGTTTTTCTTTTAAGAGCACTAGGAAATGCAGCTATGCATTTCTGCTCTGGAAACCACATTTGGTTCTGGCACCACGCTTTTAAAAGACCATTGACAAACTGGAATGTGTTCAGTAAATCACCCAGATGGCAAAGGAACATGAAACCAAGTCATATGAGAGACAGTTGGAGGAAGTCAGGAGATTCAGTCTGGAGGAGAGAACCAGAAAGCGTCACAGCCATGGTGCTCAGGCTTGGGAGAGACTCCAGCCCGGGGATGCATCGTGTTCTGTCCTATAGGACCTTCCAAAACAAGGGCCTTGGCAGGGAGATGGAGCAAGGTTATCTAAAAGAACCTGCGACAAGTCAGGCCATGGAGGACCTGAGTCGGCCCCTGTGGTGTACTTCCATGGGCCTCCCAAGCTCCTTCCGTGTAACCACAGAAAAGTAACCTTTCTTCCTCCTTATCCTTCTGATGGTCTATGACATTCCCTTATGTTGATGCAAAAGAAATCATGATTTTAGACTGTGTATCATTGTAAATAAAATCAAACATATATTTACTAAATGGAGCCATTATAATCAACTCCCCATTTTTGGAATCAGGGTCTCAACTGTGCATCCCTAGTTGGCCAGGAACTCACAATGTAGACCAGGCTGCTCTTAGACTCAGTGGTCACCTGACTCACCCAGGATCAACCTGCTTTTGCCGTGAAAAATAAGTTTGTTTCTTCCTGTGGCATAACACTCATGCTTTAGAATCCAACAAGGTCTTGGCAAGAATGTTCTATGTCCTGCTGGTTATGAAAGCATTTTCTCTGCAAAAAATTGTCAGGATGTTTGAAGAAGTGGTACTCAGTTGGCAAGAGGTCAGGTGAATATGGTGGATCAAGCAAAACCCTGTAGTCCAGGGCCGAGAGGATGCTCTGCCAGCAAAAGCACTCACCGCACAATCCCGAGGGCCTGAGTTCCATCCCCAGGACCCACAGTGGGAGAATACAGCAGACTTTGACAATTGACCTCTGACCTCTGCATGCACACCCTTGCACATAACCCAAAACTGCAATGTCTACTCCATCATAAAGAAGAGGAGAAAACAGAAAGTAAATTGCAATCAAAATACATGTCTTGTAGTACACAAATCCCCCAGCAGGACCCCACAAGAATTATGGTCGGGTAGGTAAAGTCCACAGTCAGAATCCATGAGCTACAGGTCCGACTGACAGCTGACAAACTGCACAGCTTTGGCGCTGACGATGGGATGGTATTAAATAGTGACAGTCGTTTAGTAAGGTTCCAACCAGAGCAAAGTATAATCCTTGTTTCTGTGAAGGCTCTGGGTGGGACAGGTCAACTCTGTTTTACATTCTGTGTAAAACAGAATCAGGTTTTAGGCTCAGACAGTTTTAGTAGATTATCGCCCACATGGATGTCCAGGGGACTTTTAAAGTCAAGAGGAACATAGGAGTGCTTTATCATCTTAGTCCCAAGCATTGCATCATGTTGTATCCCTGGCAGCACCCATCAGCCCCTGTAAACCAGAGATGTCGCTGTATGGTCCATGTCACCCCTGAGAACCAGCCTGAGATCTAGAATGGGACCCACTTCTTTCCCCCTTTTAACATCCTTAACTGCTTGGTACCGGAGGTGCTCGCTACTGACGGGAGTAGAGAAGGCAGTCAAGGATGCCCAGGTACCAAAAGTTAGTTTTCCCAAACTGAGCTAAGACCGCATCTTCCTCCTCCCTGCCCCACTCCCCAGTCTCTTTATCTCTGTAGTGTCTATTCTTGAGCTAAATAATTTAGAACCTTCTCAGCAAGTGTAGATTCGTGGACATCACCACCTCTAACAGGTCACCAGACCCCTTCATTCATGGCTTAGACACCCTCTCCGATCCTGGCTTCGTCCTTGTCCCTACTCTTACCTCCATTTCCACCTTCGCCTGGGCTGGCTTAACATCCATATCTCTCTGTTTTCAGGCTCTTTGTTTCTTACGCTCACCAAACTGACTGTTCAGGGATGTAAACAGGCGCAGCCTTGCTGTTTACAGTCTCCCTGCCGGGATGAACTGCTGCTTCTTCACCCCCGAGAGGCTTCCCTTTGTCGGGAAGACTCAGTCTTTGAGGCTGCCTGAGCCTGAATTATTCAGTGCATCTGTTCGTGTCCTTGTCTCAGCATTTTGTTTGTTTGCCTCTTCGAGTGCCTGTGATCTCAGTTAGACTTTGACTTTCCTAACCAGAGGTTAATTACCCAGGCTCTGGAGTCAGTGCCTGGAGTTTAAATCCCACATGATTTAATAGTCCTGTGGTCTTAAGTCTTTAATCTCTTCTGAAGTCCCAGTCTTCTTATCTGTAAAATGGGAATAATATTAACCACCTCATAAATATATTGAAGATTAAACACAAAACTTCAAAGGTTTAAGGCAATGACTTGAAATGTTATCCAGTGACATTAGCTGTATATGTGCCCAACACCCCACAGTTAGCAGGATAGACAAAGTGCTTACTGGCTGCTTAGGGTAGAAGGACTGATGGCTGATGCTGTCTGGTTTTGAGATCTTATGTCTCTCTCTCTCTCTCCCTCTCCCTCCCTCTGAGAGAGAGAGAGACAGAGAGAGAGGAATGCTTATGTTCATGTACAAAATGGATGTTATATTTAGAAGCTCTAATTTTGTCATAAATAAATGTTTATCTGGAAAAATATGCTTAAAGTGGGGGGAGGGATCCGTTTTCTTCGCTGACTTTTTATATACATTAAGAAGTGCTCATTCTAGCTGGGCAGTGGGGCACACACCATTAATGCCAGCACTCGGGAGGCAGAGGCAGGCGGATCTCTGCGTTCGAGGCCAGCCTGGTCTACAGAGTGAGTTCCAAGACAGACAGAGCAACACAGAGAAACCCTGTAACCCTGCTTGAAAAACATACATGCCAACCCCTTCCCAAAAAAAAGTATTGGGGAATGGGGGCTTGATCCTGCCTCAGGTTGGTGTGCCAGACCTTGTTGAGTCCCCAAGGAAGGCCTTACCTGCTCTGAGGAGTGATGGGAAAGGGGTAGGTGGGGGAGGGGGAGGGGGTTGGTATATAAAATGAAGAGTAAAAATTTTTTAATAAAAAATATGAAAAAGTACTCATTCCTTTTTTTTTAAATTTTATATATGAGTGTTCTGAAGGCTAGAATAGGGCATCAGATCCTATTACAGATGGTTGTGAGCCACCATGTGGTTTTGGGGAATTGAACTCAGGACCTCTGGAAGAGCAGCCAGTGCTCTTAACCACTGAGCCACCTCTCCAGCTCCAGAGTATTCATTCTAAAAGAACAATTCAAAACAAAACAAACAAACAAAAAAACCTTTAAAGTTGCCCAGTATGGGAAGAAATTCTGTTCCTTGAAGTATCTGTATTTTGGGTTTTGACTGACACCTGACTGAGTGTGAAGAGCGGGGAAGGTCACCTCCCTCTAGATGTGCCGGTCAGGGACGTGGGACACCACCCACCCCATGTGCTGAGCCGACTTCAGTAATAGTCTATACATCCCTATCCAGCCTGTCCCAATTACTTCCTTGCTTTTAAAGTCTTTCTTTTTGGTTTCTGAAGTGCTGTTTGCAATAGAAAACGAACCCTCCATTTTTAAAAACTTCCATAGTTACTGCTCAGCTAAACATTGAAATCCTGACATTTAATCTCCGTGAACTGGAACGCTCTGATTTCACTGTTTTCAGCTAGTAAATGTCACTTGCAACATTGTTGCTTTCACTCACACTTAAGCGCTTTCATCTGCGCTGGGCACAGTGTGTCAGAGAATTCTTTGTGCACCGCTGGGTGGAGGGGGGGGGCAGAAAAACTGCTTGCGAGGCAAAGACAGCCCTGTTTTTAGATGGTGTTTGTGAATTCCCAGCCCCAGTTCTACCAGAAACTCTTAAAGCCATTGCTTTAGCTCGGCGAGTATGGGTCCTGCTACGCTCAGAGATGATTGCCAGTTGAACAGCCCCTTCTGTGCCAAGCTGGGCGGCAGCTGCTAGTGAAGGGCGTACCTTCAGTGTGCCCTCAGATTTCCCCTTTGCCTGCTGAAGGAATCTTGTCTGTTGGCTCCCCAAATTGTTTTCAACTAGAATATTGGCACCGAGCCCACCTGTAACTTCATCTTTTTTGTGTGTTTGTTTAGTTTTAATTTTGCTTTGCTTTGCCTTTTTGAGACAGGAGCCCCCTATGTAGCCCAGGCTAGCCTAGCTCACTCAGCCTCTTGAGTGCTGGGATTAAAACCATAACATCTGACACTTTTTTTGGGTTGAGTTGAGAAGGGTCACGTGTCACCATTTTGTCATGAAAGAGACAATCAGTTTGTGGCTGTTTTCCCTACAAGCAATTGACTTCTTATATCTGGTTCCTCTTTAAATTCTCTCTCTGTGGGGGCTGGAGAGATGGCTCAGAGGTTAAGAGCGTTGCCTGCTCTTCCAAAGGTCCTGAGTTCAATTCCCAGCAACCACATGGTGGCTCACAACCATCTGTAATAGGGTCTGGTGCCCTCTTCTGGCCTGCAGACATACACGCAGACAGAATATTGTATACATAATAAATAAATAAATATATTAAAAAAAAAATTCTCTCTCTGTGTATCTGTGTCTGTGTCCGTGTGCATGTGTGCATGTGTGCGTGTGTGTATGCACGTGTATATGTGAGTGTGCATGTGTGTGTGTGTGCATGTGTATGTGTGTGCGTGCATGTTTTCTCTCTAGCCTTTCATCTGGGATTTTCATGTTCGTTCTTCCTTCTGTTGCCTCCTCCCCACAGCCCAGCCCTAGACCCTTTCTGGGCCTCTGCCTCCTCGGTGCTCAGGTCCCTTACCTCACCCCTTTTCTCTCTCATCTTCGCACTCTGTCACATCCCGTTCTCTCCATGTGCCGTGGGCTGCTGCTTAGTCCCTTGACCACTTATTGACAGTTCTGGTCCCTCATTTTCCTAGAGAGGCCAGTCAGTATTGGCCATGATGTGGCAGACAGCAGTCAGACGTTTGGAACTCATCCTTTGCCACTGTCATGGGTATGGGTCCTCAGCAGAGGTCTTAGGCATGCTTGTGTTTAGGCAGTTAATGCTTATGCCAGCCAATGTTTCCAATTTCCATTTGAAACCCATTTGAAGCCCAGAAACAAAACTCATAGGAGAACCACTGAAGTGGGACTTTAGAAAACCATGGACTTTTCCATCACACATGGATTCAAATCCCTCCCTACTCTGCTACTTATTAGTCACATGACCTTGGACAGATTCATTCATTTATTTAACAAATACTTAGTGAATGTGTATATTTGTGCCTTGTGTTTACCTCTTCAGGAGGCTGTTAGCCCTCTGACTTCCCGTCCTATATTCACAAGTATTCAGAAATAAGATAGCTGGGTAGAGGTGTTGCTCAGTGGTAGGGTGCTTGCCTGACATACACAAGACCCTGGGTTTGATCACCAGCACTAAAAAGAAAAAATCCTGCAGGAATAAGATGCAGAAATCAAAATATTAGCTTTATCAGCTGACACAGAAAGCCTGCATGGAGGCCCCGGCTTTCATGCGTAGCCGCTGCTGGCTCACTGCTTCCAAATTAGACTGCAGAGCTGTGACTATTCAACACCCCAGTCAAGGGGAGAGGATGGAAGGATGGTTGTGTGCTAGGACAGACAGACAAGCTCAATTTAAAAAAAAATGTCAATACCCTTGTGGACTGCCTAAGCTAAGCATCCTCCATCTGTTCTAAGCCCACTGATCAGGCAGGCTCCTCCCCCCACCCCCATCCCAGCGTGAGGAACAGAATGGGAAGCCCTAAGAAATGGCCCTATTAAATCTTCCTGAGAGCTGCGAATTCTTTCTGCTCTGCTGAAGCAGGAGCTGAGCTTTATACTTGACCAGTGGTTACCATAGTGAGCGGTGTGAGTGTTGCTTGTCTGTTCCTTCACCTGGAAAATGCAGGAACACAGTTCTCCAGCCGTCAAAGTGAGGCACCGTTTTCAAAGAGCATGTGTGAGAGAGACGGACGTGTCCCTCTGAGCTAGAACCGCCGCTCACTAGGTATAGTGTTTATCTTTGTTCTCATTCTGAATCCCTAATCTGGTCATTTTTCTCCTTCTCCTATTTTTGTTTAAACTGTGAGTCCTGATTCTAAAGCTTGTGATTTCCAGTAAGTCAGCCTGAATTCATTCATCCTGGCCAAATCATTGCTAATCTCATCTGTGTGTTTGAAAACTCGCTAATTTGGACAAAGAAGGCACTGGGAACAACCAAGTATACTTTAGAATTATGAAACTGGTTGTACCTGCGAAATCAGAAGGTCACCATCTATATAGTGCATGGCCACAGGCAGGCTTCATACAGGAGATTATATCTTTATTCATCGCGTTCAATGTCATTACATTACCTGGAACAATACTGTGCAACGGTTTTGCTACTAAAAGAAAATTATCGAGGTGAGCCTTGAAACTGCAGTCATTCAGAGCAGTAGGATACAGGTGAGCCTTGAAACTGCAATCATGCAGAGGAGTGCTCATACATAATGAGTTTTAGGAACGGATTTTCCATCCAGGGAGTTTAGACAGCCAGAAGGCATGAACATAAATGATGACCTGCGCAGATTCACATTTGAGGTAAACATGCATCAGAGAAATGAGAGATGGATCAGGAGGACAGCTGATCAGAGACCTGTTTGAGTTAGGTGAGAAGGGAGACGGCTGCATCAGGCAGGCGAGATTAGGAGACTTACAGAGTGGGCTAAGGAGGATTTTGGTCTAAAGGGGAGAAACAAACTTAAGTAGAACAACTATTAAGATATGATTTCAAGCCGGGTGATTGTGGCACACGCCTTTGATCCCAGCACGCAGGAGACAGAGGCAGGTGGATCTCTGTGAGTTCAAGGCCAGCCTGGTCTGCAGAATGAGTTCCAGGACATCCAGGGCTACACAGAGAAACAAAACAAAAAAGGATTTCAAATGACTTGGCTGCCCAGGACCCTATTCCTGCAGGGCAGGAGGAACCATTGCAGCTGAAGAGAGAGGGGCCACCAGAAGATGTCCCCACAGGGTGCAGGATGAAGCTGCTCTTATACCCCACACATGGTGGAGAGGCAGAAATGAGGACATAATGAGAACAAGCCATGTACTGGGAGCACTTGGGGGGGGGGGCACAAGCTTCCAAGAATACCAGCATTTAACAAACTCCTGTCTCCCACATAATAACATCTAAATATTCAAATAAAGTGCACGAAGTCTTGTTTAACTTCCTAAAACGTTTAATAAAACCATATACCTCATGGGATGCTCAGCCAGACATTGTTTATGTTGTGAACTTATGTCTATTTTATTTGTTTTGTTTTAACTCCCTCTTTTTTGCTTTAAAAGCTGCCTGGGACAGAGGGAATTCAGTCTCTGGAATGGGTTGTCCTGCGGTTTATTTTTTATAGGATGTTATTAGATGTTCAAGATTTTGAAAGAGCAGTCTAAAAGCAGTGATCAAGGAAAGGCTAGCGGGTGCTGTTTCTTGCAGAGTGGAAAAAGGAGTCCATTTTGTGGCTTTAGAACGGCCAGTGCCATTCCCCTTCCGCTCCTTCCTGTCTACGTGTGTCAGCGATCAGTGCTGTCCATGCCTTTTAAGCTCTTCCCTGCCTAGTGCTTAACGGGCTTCTGCATTCGCCTGTCCATCGTGTACCACACAGGCTTTCGGGGCCTCTCATCTCCGCTTCCCGCTGCCAATGCTAAACTGCAGGTGTGTGCAGCCGCATTAGCTGTCTGTGTGGGTCTTGGATACACAAACTCAGGTCCTCGCGCTTGGGAGGCAAACATTTCACCAACGGAGCCGTCTCCCCAGCCCCCATTTCATAAAGAGTGTCAGGAATGGGACACAGACTGTTTAACTAATGGTTTGTTCTAGAAGCTTTCTGTTCACGTTTGTGAAGTTGCTCACTGTACAAAGCCTTTGCTTTTGCTGAGATCTTGTGATGTTGAACTGGCGAGCACGTGCAGAGTGAGTGTGTAGTCTCTCTGCAGGCCCCTTTGAAACTGTGTTGACCTGCTTTGTGCAAATGTGCTAGGTCTGAATACATACATACATGCATACATGCATACATACATACATACCACATTTCTAGGTTGAGTTCCCTGAACACTAACTCACCATCCCAAGCCCTAGTACCAGGAAAACTGCCAGATACCACTATGATGCTGTACACATTTTAATTCACGTAGTCTCCACAACCTTTCTATGAGTTAGTTACCTGCCATTTTTTCCCCCATTTTGTAAATTAGAAAGCTGGGGCACAGACAGAGTTTAACTTAGCCCAAGTTTGATGGTAGCGGAGATAAGACACAAACCCAGGGAGCCCAAGGCTGCAGCATCCAGATGGAATCGTTCAGCCACCATGAAGATGTAGCGAGAAGACAACCGAAAGTGATGGTAGTTAGGGTTACAATGTGGATTTTGATTTAAAGTCTATGTCTGTCACGCACGTGAGTGCCTTGCTTCTGCCGCCTTTCACGCCTTCCCACTGCCATGGCTTCCTGTACCCAGGGAGAGCCTGTTTCTGTTTCAGAACCTCACACCATGGTGGGCCGGCAGGGATGGCTGAATGGGGCTAGACAGCCGTGGAGTAGGAGTCGTGAGGCACCACACCATGAGCAAGCGGATTGGAGACTGCATGGCACTTACTTTCCCCGGGAAGGCTCTGCCACACTCCGGAAGTGTGATTTAATCCCGGATAAGATCATCCCATTTGACCCCCTAATGAACTGTCTAAATCTCGTCCTCTTTGTCTTACCCTGAGGAATCTGACCAATAAACAGCCCGGTGTAAATTGTTGGCTCTCTTAGCTGAACCACACAAAAATAGGGGTTCCTTTTTTTTAATGATTATTATTATCTCTACCTCTCTTTTCCCCTGCAAACTGCTTAAAGAGAACCTGATAACTCACTGCCCAGTGAAAGACACCTGGACTGTGGCCCAGCAGTGCCCTTGGCTGGCCTGGAGGGAGGAGGGAAGATGAATTTAATCAAGAGGCCCTGTAGATCTAGAAAGAACAGCAGCCGTGCATAGACCACAGGGCTTCTCTTCCCTGAGCTCACAGGCCAGGCTTCTGGTAGTCGCAACGATGAGAACCTTCAGGCTTAATCTTACTGTGACCCAATGGGAGAGGCTCTGCTTGACTATTTGACACGTGAGAAAACAAGCAGAGGTAAAATAACTGCCCCATGTCACACAGCTGAGAAGTGACCACGCCAGGCACTTAGGAGTGGGCTCCAAAGTGTTCCCAAGCCCTAGGGTATCAGCACTTCCGATGCTTCACAAAAACAGGGAACTCCATATTTGAATTAGGCACTCTAGAAATATAGAATTCTCATAGTGACTGGGAATTTCTTCTTAAAGAAACTTTGGTTTTTGGTCAGGTAAGTTCTTTCCCAAATTACTTGTTGGATTAATGTAAACCTGCTGCCCATGCCTTTAAAAGTCTGCTCTGACAGGAACCGCATTCTGTTCTGCTGGTAGACTGAGCACCCCGCCTCAGCGAGGCTCTGTCTCCCTAGCCATCGCATCCCCAAAGTCTGAGGCTGCTTGGGCAGCGAACTGTACCCCACATGATCTTAGAAGGGATGGGCTATGACCCCGGAAACTACGGTGAGCATGGGTAAACCCAGGGATATGTCATCTTATTAACGTCATCCTTATATCCTGTCTGTCCATATTCTCTGAATATCATCACCTTTTAAAAAGTATTTTGGGTCATTATGGAGCAAACTTTGAGGCCTTAGGATAACTCCAGGAATTCTTGCTTCCTAAGAGGCAGCTGAATCTAACTGACAGGGAGGGTTTCTGGCTGTTGAATCTCTGTTGTTTTTCAACTAGACCATTTGTCCTCATGGCGGTGTTGAGCAGGAGGAGAGACAGATGACTTTTGATGTCTCTTCAGTACCCACCTGTGGTGGTTTGAATGACTGATGTCTGTCTTAGGTTTCTATTGCTGTGAAGAGACATCATGACCACAGCAGTTCTTATAAAGGAAAACATTTAATTGGGGCTGGCTTTCAGAGGTTTAGTCCATTATCATTATGATGCGTGCATGGTGGCACGCAGGCAGACACGGTCCTAGAGAAGGAGCTGAGAGTCCTACATCTAGATCCACAGGCAGCAGACAGAGAACTGGCTTGAGCCTCTGAGATCTCCAATCCCAACTCTTAGCGACACACTTCCTTCAACAAGGCCATACCCACTCCAACATGCTGCCCCTCCCAATAGCGCACTCCCTATGGACCAAGCATTCAAACACGTGAGTCTCTGGGGCTGTTTCTATTCAGACCACCACACTGACCCTCGTAGCGTGAAGCAGTTGAATGAATGCTTGGTTCCCAGTTGGTGGCACTGTTTGGGGAGGCTTAGGAGGTGTGGCTTTTCGAGAGGTAGTATGTCCTTGGGTGCAGGTTTTGACCTTAGATTTGAGTTTGCCATCCTGCTTCTCGTTTGTGATTCCAGATGTAAACTCTCAGCTGTTCCTACTACCATATCTTCCACCTGCTACCAAGGTTACCTGCCATGGTGGACTCTCTCCCTCTGGGTAAGTTGCCTTGGCCATGGTGTCTTACCACAGCAATAGAAACGTGACTAACTCCCCACCTTACCTTCTCTTGCTACCTTCCCTGTAGCACACACAGAGCCACTTTCAAGTGAGTTCAGGCTTCAGGGCCTTGCCTGACAACCCGCAAGCCTGCAGTGTCTCTTTTGGTGGAGTAGAAATTCCAAGAGCAGACACACACCCAATCCCTGGAGAGTGGCTGAAAGTGCAGACTCCAGAATTCCAATTTAGAAAGACTCTACATTGTAAATAAGAATCCCTGGATGGATGTAGTTTGGAGAAGTCAGAACCACGAACGTAGAATTGCTCTTCTACTGAGTAGTTTCAGGGAAGCCATCTCTGAGTGGTGCTGAAATCAGCCAATGAGTCCCTCCTATCCTGCCCATGCTCCTGCTTCATGTCTGCAGCAGGGAGAAGTCATAGTCCAGCCAGGCTGCAGCATCATTCAGACAAACCTGAAGTCAATAACAGCATCAGAGACACAGTTGAGCTACCGGGTATCAGTGCACCATTACCGGATGCTGGAAAACGCACAGGCAACTTTGAGAAGAAAACAACTTTTCAGAACCAGAACACACAGAGAGTGCAGTACGTGTTCTTTAGAGGATTGTAGCAGTTCATTCAAGGTGCGAAGCCTAAACTTGACCCAGAGTACTGTGTTGTTTAATACAAGGGCACAGCTGTTGATGCAGCTCAGTTGGTCAGATTCCAACTGAGTGTCTTGGTCTCCAACTCTAACTCCAATATTCTCTCTCCCTCCCTCCCTCTCTCTCCCTCCCTCTCTCTCTCTCTCTCTCTCTCTCTCTCTCTCTCTCTCTCTCTCTCTCTCTCTCTTCTCCACCCCCTCCCCACACATATGCGGGCATACACACACACATACACGCACATGAGAGAGACACAGAGAGAGAGAGAGAGAGAGACTGTTGGGGGTGGGGTCATTGGTGTTTTTCTGTACCCTTTTGTCTTAGAATTAAGGAATCAGATAGTCTTCTATAAAAGCGCTTACGCTTTCTTTAAAATACAGAATTAGTTTATATGTAATATTTACGGAAAACTGCAGGCTGATTTTCAGTCCAGCGAGATAGAAACTTAATGCGCAGAAATTAAGGAAGTATCACCGGAAGCTATCACTTACCTGCTTACGAGATGGCCTTGGCAGGAGCCAGGAGTTGTATAATAACTTTGAATTCAAGCCAGTTCTTCTCATTTTGAAAGGTTATTCCCTTTTCTGTTTTAAAAGTGTTAACCCTTCGCTGTTTCCTATGCAGGAAGGCTTGACTACTTGCCATGGTTGAACTTGACTGTCAGCTTGCTGGATGGGGAACTACTGAGAGACGGTGCATAGCTAGGCACCTCTGTATTTGTGTGTGAGAGTGTCCCCAGAGACCACTAAGAATGACGGCTCTGAGCTGGGCGGTGGTGGTGCATGCCTTTAATCCCAGCACTCAGGAGGCAGAAGCGGACGGATCTCTGTGAGTTTGAGGTCTACAGAGTGAGTTCCAGGACAGCCAGGGCTACACAGAGAAACCCTGTCTCAAAAAAAAAAAAAAATGAGGCCTCTGATCTAATGAACGGATTAATACTCAATAGGTAATAAATGGTGGCTCTATTGGAATTAATGGAAAGCGGGAGGGGCCATCATTAGAGGATGGATGGAGGAATGTGATGCCCCAACCTCGACTGCTGTTCCCTTTCCTCTGCTGGTAGGAAGCTTCCCTGCCGTGATGGAGTGGACCCTTTGCAACCATGAGTAATGAATCCTCCCTCCTTCCAGTTGCTTCTGTCAACTGTGCCTGGTCTGCCTTACTCCAAGAGCCTACTCCAGTCCACCAGTGTTTTCTCATAACGATCGCCAGGTCTTCACCTTTAATTAAACTTTCACTGGCACTCTGCCCTGGCACTACCTTCCCCCCATCCTCCATCTAGCTAGTGTGGGATTGGATTGACAGGCCTAAGGTATGCCAGTGTGAGGAGAGACAAGGCTGGCCTTGGCTTCTGTGTCTCCAGTGTGAATCTCGGCTCACTCACTGATAAGCTATGTGATTGTGCACATGTTAATGAATTTCTCTCTCCCTTCGGCTTTTATCTAAAATATGAGAGTAGCCTCACAGGGTTTTGAGACAAGGTTTTTTTCTTTGTAATAGCTCTGACTGGCCTGGAACTCACTTTGTAGACCAGGCTGGGCTGGAACTCACAGAGATTCACCTGCCATTGCCTCCCGAGTGCTGGCATTAAAGGCGTGCTCTGCTATTTGGCTGACATTGTAAGATTTAATTGAGATTCAGTAGCCCCCTTCATCCAGTTTCACTTTTTGCAGCTTCAATTACTCATGGTAACATGCAATCTGAAAATATTAAGTGGAAAACTCTAAAAAGTACATAATTTATAAGGTTTAAATTTCTGTCTTGAGTAGCATGAGAAATTCTCGCCTTTTCTTCTGTGCCCCTCCCAGCAAGTGACTTTCCCTTGTCCAGCATTCCCATTCGATGTATACAACCTACCTATTAGTCACTGAGAAGCGTGTTATCACAGTGACAGTTATGGGATCCTTGCTTGTGGTTAATGGCCCTTATTTTATTCAGGAACGGCCCCAGAGCTCAAGAGTAGTCATGTGGCAGTTCGGATATGGCAAAGTAAAGCTATAAAGTGCTCTCTGTAAGTGAAATGGTAAAAGTTCTTGATTTAAAGAAAGAAAAAATCATATACTGTGGTTGCTAAAATCTGCAGCATATTTTTATAGTTAGTCTATTTTATTATTAGTTATCGGTAATTCTATATTATACCTTGTTTACAGTTTAAACTTTTTCATGGATATATACAGGGAAAATATAATATGTATAGGGTTTGTTATTCATGGCATGAAGCAACTGCTAAGGATAGCTCATAACCCACAAGTAAAGAAGAACTACTATATTATGCAAGATGCATAATTACATTAAAATGCATAATTATATTAGGCTCTGCCTAGCCAAGAGTGGGTGCTCCATGTGGCCCCCTGGAGCTCTGACTGCTGTGCATCAGAAAGGTCTACCTAGTACAAGGTGTGAGAGAACAAGGCAAACACTGGACCCATAGGCTTTAAAGAACTTGTTAAAAACGTTTCAGTGGATTGAAAATACGATGAAAACTGAAAAAGCCAAGAATGCAGGAAGTTGGCCGTTTGGTCCATTTGTGCAGAGAACAGGAAAGCTACAAGATTCTGTTTCCTCAACCGATAGCAGAAGTAGTCAGGAGGCCCGGAGCCATGCTCATTGCTGGTGATGGTGTGGCTGTGTTCGTCTGTCCGGTCTGAGTATTTTATTCACGTACTTGGCTTAGCCGTCTCGGGAAATGAGAAGCTGACGTGTGGCCCTGATAGCCCGTCAGCTCCCTTCCTTCCTTTGTACTTATGGATGGAGAAGTAGCCTTCAGCAGTGGGAGATGTCTCAGCACTGTAGCCTCTGGTCTGGTGGCTGGGATCATCCCTCCAGTCCCGTCTGTGTATCTTTTGATTCTTGTGTGCCTCCTGGAGTGTAACTTTTGTGGAAACAGGACTTTCATTCACTAGTGCATGCATCCCCAACAGACCTGCCACATTGCCTTTGCTTAATAAAATAAAATATTTTTTGAATATTTGTAAATGGGAAAATTGAGACGTGAAATGGTAAGGACACTGTCCCAGGTCACACTGCCATTCGGCAGCCAATCCAGGTTCGCATGATTGCCAAGCTCTGGCCCATAAGCACCATATTATTTATTGTCTTCTTAAAACAATTAGCTATATGATGTTTTTCCTCATTTACATAATCTAATATTGTAACCTGATATACAGTGTATAATGATCATGTATTATAACTTTCGTGTGCTGGAAGACGATAGATACATCATCCTCTCCTGTAGTTATTTTGAAATACATGATTGCCATCACCTGCCATTTTCCTCTTGTGCTGTTTTGCATTAGAAATTCCTTCCTCCCCCCATATTACCCACCCTGTGCCTGCTCCCTTCCTGGTCTTTAGTGACCTCGAGTCTACTCTACCTCCATGCGATCAGCATGACTGAGAACACGCAGTATTTGTCTTCCTCTACCTGGCTTATTTCATTTAGCGTGGCATCCTCCGGTTTCATCCGTGTCGCCACAAAGGAGAGGACCTCCCCCGTGATTACGGCTGTCATTCACCCCGTGATGGACGGTGTGGACGCTCAGTGAGTAGGTAGTTCTGGCTGAGCAGGAATAATTGGTGATGGTTTGTCAGTTTAGGAACCTAACAACCGGGCAAGATCTCACAGGCCTGAAGTTTCCTGTTCTTTCCAGGAATGGGAATGCTGGACAAGGGAAAGTCACTTGCTGGGAGGGGCACAGAAGAAAAGGCGAGAATTTCTCATGCTACTCAAGACAGAAATTTAAACCTTATAAATTATGTACTTTTTAGAGTTTTCCACTTAATATTTTCAGATTGCATGTTACCATGAGTAATTGAAGCTGCAAAAAGTGAAACTGGATGAAGGGGGCTACTGAATCTCAATTAAATCCGTTAAGTTGTGAGCAGTGCCTTTGAATTGCCAACAAATGAAAGAAAGGAGCTAACCAAGGAGCCAGTACTCTCTTCTTTTTTAAACATAATTCTTTATTGATTCCTTGGGATTTTCACATCATGCCCCCCAATCACACTCACCTCCAAGCCCCTCTATATCTGTCCCTCATCCTGTACCATGTCCCCCCCCAAAAAAATTCAAAACAAAACAAAAAACCCAACACTTGACTCCTCTGTCTTTTCAACACTCTTCATTCATCCTAGTGACATCAAGAGCTTCAGTGTGTCATGCGGTATACCCTTTGTCCAAGCAGCCCCAACCAAAAAATGTTCATTGCACTGAGTTATTGTTCTGGTTCAAGGCCTCTGGCACACCATCATCATGGACCCTCACTGAAACTCCTCTTGGACATCCTGCTCTTTTCCCAAGTTGTGGAGATCCGTGGTTATCATTCTGCAGGACCAGTCCCTCACATGCTCCAGAAGGGCACAGATAGAGTAGATGCTAGGGTGAGCCCACCGGTGGGCCCACCCAAGGCCCAGGATGTGGGTCTGTATGGTAGCTGAGCTCGTCGGTCTGGGCCACTGGGAGCATCCCTCTCAGGTGAGGGGCAGAGACAGCTGTCTTATGCCCACGCCGTTGGGGCCAGCTCTCCCACTCATCATGGCCATCTCCTCTCCTGCTGCCCTGTCCAGTGAAGGGTGGGACTGGCTCATCACAACCCTCACATTTCAACATACATGGTTCCTTTTACCCCTTGTGGTAACACAGACCATGGACATCATCACAGACCCCAGCTGCAGCAGGAACACGGATCCAGACATGGCCCACAGCAGCAGCCTGGGCCCAGACGACACCATGGCCTCCGTGTCAGGCCACCCAGATCAGCATGGCCCTGGTTGAACCAGTACTCTTAAAACATTGGTACAACAGCTAGATAGAGCCTGCGACTTGCTTACCTTTTGACATGGTTTAAAAGAACGATAGTAGTTATGTCTGGGTGAAGAGTTAGAAAAGTGTCTGAGAGGTGGCAGGCTTAGATCACGAGGTTGGCGCTGACGTAAAACCACTGGTTCCTTTCTCTTCACTCTGTTCAATGCCGATTTTAAAGTCAGTATGAGAGAAATCAGAAAATATAAATTCCAAAACAAAAATAAAAGTAGTTGGATGAACTGCTCTGGAGCAACAGCCATCAGTGCAGGAACATGTGGTGAGATTGTTCCGTGTGGACATGTTGAGTTCAGTGCTTGCAGTGACGACGGACATTCTGTTAGCAACAGACCTGGAAAAGGCCCTGAGGTTTATAAACCGAGTCAAGTGTTTAGGATTTACTCAGTTGTTCCACATTGGTCCGCTACTTAGATGTTTCTGTCTGTTACCACTCAGATGACTAAATGTAAGAGAAGAAATAAGACATAGCATATCACGAGCCAAGGGCATGCATCACGCCATCCGCTACACATCCCTTTGCTGCCTGCTGTCCACACCACTGATGGCGTATCCTCAGCACCGCCCTTCCCGTGGCTTCACCCCAGCCTTCCAGGCCACTCTGTTGTCCACACCATCCGCTCTGCCATGACTGTCTCAGACGCATCTGTTTCAGTTTTCTGACATGTCTGTGTGGCTGCCTTTACCCTCCTTGTCTCCTGTATAAGACGGTTTGTTTATTTTCTCTGTACAGCTGGGCCACTTGCACATCTCTGGTGACAGCAAAATCTCATTGGTCCCCTTCCTGTGCAGTGGGCCAGTACTTCCGCCCTGCCTGAGGAAACGGCAGCTGTTACAATGTCTTCTGACTATGACCTGTATTCGCTGGCCTCCTAGTCCTCGTTCCTTTCAGACCAGTTAGCATTTTCTGTAGTCAACCACCATCCAGTCTGACTGACTGTATAAAAGAATTTAGGGAAATGCTACTGAGAACTCTAAAGTTGGCAGTAATCTAATGATCTAGCCATAGAAAACAGATAAAGTAGGAGCTGAGTAGGGAGAGCTGTGTGCAGCTGGTGCCACTGGCACTGGGTGCTGGCCCCTGCCAGTGGCACCTTTACCGCTAGAACAGACTCCTGCAGCCCTGCTCATTTGTACCCGTGGCTTCTGGTCAGATGGCGACAGACATCTGGCCCATCTATCAACTGCAAAACCAACCTAGAAAGTTATGTTTCCTATGCTGAAATGGAGCCTGCCTGTATGTATGTATGTATGTATTATGTATTGGGATAGGGTTTCATTGGGTAACCCTGGCTGTCCTGGACTTTGCTGTGTAGGCCAGGCTGGCCTTGAACTCACAGGGATATGATGTGCCTGCCTCTGCCTCCCAAGAACTGAGATTAAAGGCATGCACCACTACACCTGGCCTCTCCAGCCATTTTTGTTTGTTTTGTTTTGGGTTTTTGTTTTGTTTTGTTTTTCAAGACAGGATTTCCTCTGTGTAACAGCTCTGGTTACCCTGGAACTCATTTTGTAGGCCAGGCTGGCCTTGAACTCACAGAGATCCTCCTGCCTCTGCCTCCCGAGTGCTGGGATTAAAGGTGTGCACCCCCACTGCCCAGCCTCTTCAGCTACTTTTAACACCTGGTGGCCAATTTTGCTTCCTTCTGAACTATAGCTGCTCTCCTGTGTCTCCTGATTTCAGAATCTACGTGAGTGTACCTGGGTGTGCCTGTCCAACTTTCTGTAGAGTGGAATAGAATTTGACAGACCCTGTGGCCTCCAGTAGCCTCCTGCCTGAGGTAGCTCGGTTTTGACAGAGGGTTCCAGTTCTCTGGCTCTATTCTTGCCTCTAGGAGTGCAACAAAACCTTCCCGCAGCCATGTCCCCACAGCTCTTGACATCTCCCTAGCCTCTTCCTCCACCAGCAAGAGGCTTCAGAGAGTGACTTTCAGGCCATCCTCACAGGCTCTGCTCCCGTGTCTTGTCTCTTAAGAATGAAGCCTTTGCTGCTGTTGAAGGCTATGTCTGGGTCTGTGGCCCTACAGCAGCCAGGGTGTGGGTGGACATATGTGACTCCTGTCGCCACTGAAGGTCATGCGGACGCGCAGGGTCAGGTCAGCCACCTGAGTCCATGTTGGTGTCCAAGGGCCATGATGCAGCCGAGGCTCTGCAGATCTGAGTGGCCTGCGCTGCTACCCAATCCCATGGTAACATCTGGACCAGAACTGCAGCTGAGGGCCATATGTGGGTCAGCGACCTTATTGCAGCCAGGGTCTGTGTTGATGCCCGAGGATCCTGTTACCATTGAAGGTCATGCAGATGCCCGAGGTCTGGGGCCATGTTAGTGTCCAAGGGCCACACTGCCGCTGGGACCGTGCCAATCTAAGTGGCATGTACTGCCACCTGAGGCAATAGTGGCATTCAAACCTGGCTCCTGCCAAGGACCGTGGCTGGGTTCTGTGCCAAAGTCCAAATCCTGTGTTGCCACCAAAGGTCACACAGAGCCCCACAGCCTGAGACATTGGCGGTGTTCAGGGGCCATGCCACTGCCAGAACCATCCCACTCTGAGTGGCCAGTGCTTCCATCCAGAGCTAGGATGTCATCCAGGCCTAAGCTGCTGCTGAGGGCCATCTCTGGGTCTGTTGTTCAGCTGCAACTGGGATCTATGTTGCTGTCTAGGTCCTGTTCCATCTCAGGGGGCCATAGGAACCATGAGGGATGAAATCAGAGTTCTATCCTGAGCTGTCCATGCCCTTTGCTGGCCCAGGGCAAGCTGGCCCTTTCTCTTGAAGGCCACTGCAGCAAGAGAGCTGGCCCCAACCCTCATGGGAGAGCCGACCCCTGCTCTCAGGAGAGATGGCTCCACCCCTTGCTACAGGTGAGGGAGAACAGATCCTGATGGCATGGCATAGGGCAGCTGGCTCCACCCCCTCACTCGAGGCAGGTGACCCCAATGGCCAGGAATGACCAGCTCAGCTACCACCCAGGCCCACAGCTGGGCCTTGAGCTACCCCATCTAGGGCCTGCTGGAGCCAGTGAAGGCACTGGTCCTGTGGAACAATACTAGCAGGATCTCCATGACTCAGGGCTGCCTCGGGATATCTCAGAGGAGTTCGGTGAAGCTCCAGTGATCAGTGAGTACCAGAGACCAGAGGACTTGAGCCAGTAACTCATGGCAATGCACACTTGCTAGTAAAACTGATTAGACAGAAAGGGTGTGTACTATGTGACACACTGCGCCCAGTGCCACCAGGTGTTGGAGGGGTGGGAAAGAAGGAAAAATGAAGAGGTGGGTTTTAATGTTTTGTTTTGGGGTTTTTTGTTTGTTTATTTTGTTCTTGTTTGTTTGCTTGCTTTGTTTTGGTTTAGTTTGATTTTTTAATTTTCTCGGGGGGTGGCGCTGCAGGGATGAGGGGAAGGATATAGGGGGATGTGAGGTGAGCGGAATTAGGGTGCATGATGTGAAATTCCCAAAGAATAAATAAAGAAATTATGTTAAAATATATGTATTTTTTTTTTTTAAAAAAAAAGAATGACACCTTTGCATGACCTCCAGTTTCGGATCAACCTAAACTGCATGTCTCTCTGGCCTATAACCAACACAGCACCACAAGTGTCTCAACTCCAAGTTCAGGGCTGAGGGGGATTACTGCCAAGCCAGGAGTTAAGTTCAGATTGATGAAGTTAAACATGCCTTTTCATGCATGTAGGGATTATATTTCAGCCAGTGGGACTTGCCCTGTTTGACCCAAATGTACAGAACAACAAACCTGTTATGACCGTCCTTGGTCCTCGACTGGTACGTCTCCCCTCATGACTCCATATGTATAGTGGCCTGACCTCTAATGTTTTCTACATCTCTAGCATGTATTACCTTTAGTGCATCTCTCAGGCTTCCTGCTTACACAGTATATTTATTGATTTGGTAATTCATCCAGCAGGTACACATTGGACACCTGTTGGTTGGCACCGCCAATAGTCAGAGGCTAGTTAGAAAGTTAGACAAAATAAAGGATTATGCCAATTTGTATGCTTTTTTTCTTGCCAGTCACGGAAATTTTGATTGACACTGGCTTAAGCACAGATAGAACATATTCCCTCACACACCTGGCAAGCCTAGTTTTGGGAAGATCTGGTTTCCTTCAGCAGGCACAGCTGGATTCATGGACCTTAAACCTGGTCTTCAAAGGGAACCTGGCCTGTCTTCAGCTCCCAGCTCCGCTTGCCTTTGCAGTCCGTGGCTTTATTCTCGAGTTCCCCGCTGATAAGAAGTTAGATGCCAGGAGTCCCAAGTTCACACACATCTGGCTTCCAGTGCGGTTGAGAAGGCACTGCTCCACCCTGGCGTGGTGGCCCTCACCTGTAATCTCAGTATGGAGCAGGAGGATAACCCACAAATTTGAAGCTGCCCTGGGTTATGTAATAATTTCCAGGCTAGCCATCCAAGCCTATATAACACCCTGACTCAGAAAAGAAATGAAGAGAAAAAAGATGCTTGCACTCAGCACTGAGTGGACCCTTCAGATGACTCACTCTCTTGTGGTTTCTGCCTGTCTTGTGTGCCCTTCCCTGAACCGGTGGCATTTGGCAGAAGAATCCAGTGCTCTGGCCAGACAGGATTTATATGTCCCTTCCTTATAGCTGGATATAAAGTCATTCAAACACTTAAGTCAAGAGCGAAGGATATACTGGTTCTCCTGAGGAAAAAGGTAACAGATGTTGGCTGTTGACCAACTTAAAAGGAATTCATCTTTTGCCTGTTTGTTTTGATTGTGTGTGTGTGTGTGTGTTTTGGAGGGGTTGTTTCTTGCTTTTCAAATTTTTGTTTGTTAGAGAGAGAGAAAGAACAAAGTTGGGTAGGTAGGGAGATAGAGTATCCTGGAGGTCTTGGGGGAAGGGATAAACCTGATCAAAATATACTGTGTCAAAGACAAAGAAAAACCTGTGGATGACAGCCATTATGTTAGCCCGCCACGTAAGTTGGGATTAGATATGGTATGAGCGGTCATTTACAAGGAGACAATTACCAGAGGGGAGCCTTTGACTCCACATGGGCTGAACATAGAGTAGTCTCTCTCTTTCCTACCCCTTGCTCCTGCCTCTTCTTTCCGTTGTAGGCAACCTTGTTCTGTTGCAGACATAGATTTCCTTTGAAGTAAGTTATGCCAGTACAGAGCTTGCAGGCTGGTGAGGAAGAGACAGCCAGGGCAGTGAATCAGCGCCCATTGAGAATTCGTGTTTTCAGTCATTACATTTAATACCAGGCTTCTTGGTAGCCTCCTTTTCCCCCAGTTCTTGTAGTAAGTCTCTCTGGTATGCTTCTTGGAATAATAAAATCATTATCCGCATGTAAATAAAAAAATCTAGAGTGCTGTAAGTCAGAATTAAAATATGTGCTTAATTAAAAGTGGTTTTCCTTGAGATTAGTTTGCCTTTATTGATTTATTTTTTTCTCCAATTCCCTTTCACCTCCTTTACCCTGGGCTAGAGGTGAAAGCCAGGACCTTGCACACTCTGCATCAGTAACCCTATCCTGGCCTATATCATGTTTCCCTCTGACTTGTTGGTCTATGATTTTATGGTTTTGCTGTGCCTGTGCCTTTTATATAAGGTGCCTCCAAGTACGGAGATACAGACTGGTGAGAAACAAACAAAATACCTTTGATTTTCACCTTCCCCAGCCTCTCTTTTCCATTCATGGTACATTGCTTAGGCATCTCTCTCCAGTACCCAGTCATTTACTTATGTATCACTTGTATCCAGAGTCAGCTGGATGTTGCAGTGAACACACATGGACATGTATTTAAAGAAATATATGCAAATGTATTGTGTCACTCAAGTTCCAACAAGCTGTAACTTTAGTTTTGTCCCATGCTGTTTTAAAGAAGATTAATATAAACAACCCAAGGATCGGGAAGGATTTTAATAGTTGTCGCCTGGAAAGATGTGGCAGTGCTTCAAGTCCTTCCTGGTTGTCTTGACAACAGAAGTCTTGAGGACAGAGACTAGGGATGCTGCTGACCACCCCATGATGTGCAAGGCGCGCCTCACACCTGGGAAGGGGCATTCTAAAGCCTGGAAAGGATTCCGAGTGAGTCTGCAGGTATCAACCAAAGTAGAGGCAGACTGGCGTTGTGGGACTGACAGTCACTTAACCTGGTTTCCTCGTTTTTAAGCTAGGAGGATAACAGAAGGAAAATGTAGCCTGAAGCCACATCATCTCTCCACCTCCTAAACCTGTGATCAAACAGATTGCCTTCTTATCTACCAGAAAAGATAGTTTAGTCTCTCTCAAATGATTACTGTGAGTAACAATTAAAGCATTTTATGTGCAAAGTGTTTGGTGTGGTCTGTGGCCATAGTGAGCTAATAGTGATGGTGAATGCTACTGCTGTTGCCTAGTCTTGGGTCCCTCTGCAGCCCGTGGACCTCGTCTACCCCACCTTGGGCCTGCATCTGTGCAGTGCTGCTTTGAGAGTCTGAATCTAAGGGGGATGAAAGGCTAGACTCTGGCTCCTCTTAGTCACTGCTAACCCAAGAGGCATCCTAAATGAAAAGTTCTCTGTAAAAGACAGAAACCATTTAAATCATCAGAAAGCTTAATATATATATATAATATATACATATATATTTTATATATATTTCCTCCTGAGAACGGGCAGAGAGAGCTCTGTGAATGGTGTCTGGGTGGTCCTGCTGGTGGGAAGGATGGAGCTAGGCAAGATGACCCTTGCACCCTTAGCCATGTTCACCCAGAGGCAGGTTGTCCATCCGGGTGAGAGGCCCTGTTGGGCAGGGACGTTCAGGTGTGTGTCTGAAGACCCATCCCCTGGAAGACTCTGATGTTTCGTGGATTTGGTTTTGGAAGGGTCATGTGACTCTCCGCATGATGTAATAGGCATGTGGAGACAGCTACAAGCCTCCTTGTTTTGTAGCTGCGAAGTCCAATGATTTATTGGGTTTTACTAATTCAGTCAATATGGGCATACGAGAAAGATATTCTACAAACCTTTTTCCTCTCAAACAGTCATAAATTATCTTACTAATAAGTCTATGAAATAAGATTCCTCTCATTTCTTCAAAGACCAATAAAAATTCTTTGTAGTTGTTCTGTAATTAGAATTGTTATTTCTTTTGTTAGATTAAATTTGTTTAAAATTGCTGGCTTTCTGTAGCTATTAGCAGAATTCCAGAAATACTGGAGCTCGTCTCTGTTACAAGCACAGATTCAGTTTTTTTGAGGAGGAAAATGAAAGCGTCATTCATGTGGCAGTCCTCTTTTGGGTGTCCTGTCTGTAGGGCTGGAACCCCAAGAGATACTACATCATAGTCATGGAAAACATTTTCTTCTACATTAAAAACATGTTGAAGCGTGGGAGGAGTGAGAATATGAGCGGAGAGCTCAAGACCATGATGGGTTCACCCACTGAACAGTTTACCTGGCTAATGGGAGCCCACCAATTCCAGCTGGACAGTGAAGGAACCAGCATAGGACCAAACTAGTACCTCTGAATGTGGGTGACAGTTGCATGGCTGGGGCAGACTGCGGGGCCACTGGCAGTGGCACTGGGATTTTTTTTAAAGATTTATTTATTTATTTTATTTACTTATTTATTATGTATACAGTGTTTGTCTCCATGTCTGCCTACATGCCAGAAGAGGGCATCAGACCTCATTATAGATGGCTGTAAGCCACCATGTGGTTGCTGGGAATTGAACTCAGGACCTCTGGAAGAACAGTCAGTGTTATTCCTACTGATTGTACTGGCTTTTTGGAACCCATTCTCTTTGGATGTACACCTTGCTCAGCCTAGATAGAGTAGGGAGGGTCTTGGACCTTCTCCAAAGCAATGTGCCTTACCCTCTCTGAGGAGTGGATGGGGGTGAGAGATGGGAGGAGGGGAGGGAGTAGGAACTGGAATTGGTATGTAAAATGAAAAAAGATACTTCGTTTTCTTTTTAAAAAAAATAAAATAAATATAAAAGAAAACATGTAAGTAAAAGAAAGAAAACTGACTGGATCATAGTTCGTTGGGTTTTGTTTGTTTGTTTTTGTTTTCTCTGTATTGTGGGGTACTGAAGATTCGTGAGGCTCCAATAAGACTAAATCCTCCATCCCATGAGTACCGAGTAATAACCAAGCACTGTGTCTGAGATCTGAAGTTAAATGATCTGTGGGTCGCCGGGGAGACGGCTTGGTAGGTAAAGTACCTGCTGTACATCATGAGCACCTGAGCTTGGATCCCCAGCACCTAGCTAAAAGCCATGGGATTGATTAATTAATTAATAGCCCTGCATTGGTGGATGGAGAGAGAAGGATGTAGGATTCCAGGCCTAGCCAGTCACTTAACCAAAATGGCGAGCCCCAGATTCAGCGAGGGACCCTGCCTCAAAAACTAAAGTGGAAAGCAATAAAAGGAGACTCCCCAATGTCAGCCTCTGGCCTCTGGCCTCTACCTGTACATGAATGAGTCAGCATACAACACATACACACACACACACACACACACACACACACACACACAGAGGGAGACACAGAGAGAGAAGATGATGAAGTTCAGTGGTTTGACCCAAGTGTCACAGCTGGAAAACAGGTAAGCCAGGACATCAAAGTTCCGCATAACCTCTGAGTGCATTGCCTTCAGTACATACCGTCACATCCGTGTTCTTTTTGAGGAAGACTTAACTGGATTAATAAATCTACTCCTCCCACAAGACTAGAGTGTTTTTAAATTCAGAATGGTCCACTGAAGACAGGTCTTTTCTGTTTGTTTTTAAGGTACTGTGTAATGGACCAGGAACATGTGTTCCCATCTGTGTGTCTGCCCTGCTCCTTGGGATACTTGGAATAAAGAAAGTGATCATTGTCTACGTCGAGAGCATCTGCCGAGTGGAAACTTTATCCCTGTCTGGAAAGATTCTCTTTCACCTCTGCGATTGCTTCATTGTTCAGTGGCCGGCTCTTAAGGAGAAGTACCCCAAGTCTGTGTACCTTGGGCGAATTGTTTGACAAATGGCAACTTAAGAATATTGAGAATTATGCAATTACCAATAATATTTACTATATCTATCTAGCTCCATTGTAAAGTTCTCCAAAAGCCCAAAGAATAATCAATGGTGAAGGATTTAAAATGTGCAAATAACTCAGTGAAGAAAGACAAATAGCTTTGTCTGCATATCAAAATAGTTTTCTAAATAAAAGTGTATAGAACACTACTTGCAGATTTTCTTTTGACTCTTATAGCCATGGGGGTTTTTTATTTTGGGTTTTTGTTGTTTTTTGTTTGTTTGGTTGGTTTGGTTTGGTTTGGTTATGGTTAGTTTTTCTCAACCTAAATATAGAGTTTGTATGTTTGGTAACATTTCCTGTTTTACAGCTTGAAAGAAAACAAGAGGATTCTACATTGTAAAAAAGATAGGAAGAGGATAAGCCAGGCTTAGGGTAGGCGTTGTCATTCTAGTGTGTGATTGTGCACTCGGGAGGTAGAGAGAGGAGGATAAGGAGTTCGTGGGTACCCTTGGCTACCTAGCAAGTGTGAAGCTAGCCTGGACTCCATAGGAGCTGGGCACAGGGAAGGGAGGGAGGAAGAGGGGGAGAGAGAACAAAGTGTTCCTTTGGTTTTGTTCAGACATGTCAGGCGTGAATCCTTCTGTGGGAGCAGTGATGTCCCCAGTGAGCTATCACAGCCTAAAGGAAGCAGTTTGTTAAACTGCTTTCATGACAGTTTACACTCCACAGGCTTCCAGATCTCTGGCCATAAGCAATGTCTTTCTTCATTCTTCAGTCTGTCTGTGTTGTTGGCCTGTATGCAGACAGTATTTCAAAATCTGTGTGGTTAAAATAAATTAAAAAGTGGCCAGTGGTATAGTAATAAAAGCATGTTCCTATTAATCAGGAATCTAAATTCTCAAACATTAGAATTAACTTTATTTCCAATGTCACAGCCGTAATTGTCACTAGCCTTTTGATATGCTTAAGCCTGCCTGATAGAAGGTGTATTTATAAACATTTATGTAGCGCTTGCTGTATGCCAAGTATTTTAAACACTTTCAATGATACCTAATTCCAACCTGGAAGAACTCAGTGAAGTAGAGACTCTTACTGTCCCCCATCCAGGTCACATGACTAGGAAATGACAAAGCCAGATCCAAGCCTATGTCGGCCCACTTGAGAGTGGAACCAGCTTCATGAGCATGTGGCTTATGTAGTTCGAGTGTCACACTCAGGAGGGTGCCCACACTCTGCTTTCAATCTTTAATTTTTTTTTTAACGTATTATTTGTTGCTGCTGCTGCCATTTTCTGGTGCCAGAGGTTAAACCAAAGATCTCCCACTGTGTTAGATGAGTACCTGGCCCCTCGGCTCCACCCTCAAGCATCTTCCTAATTTTAAACTGGAACTCACACTTGAGACCCCACGAATTATGCAGCTGTGCTGCTTGAGACCGTGCACCATGTCTGTGACAGAAATTCCTGAATGGTCACAAATGTTTGTCAC
This sequence comes from Ondatra zibethicus, assembly GCA_004026605.1. Taxonomy (NCBI): domain Eukaryota; kingdom Metazoa; phylum Chordata; class Mammalia; order Rodentia; family Cricetidae; genus Ondatra; species Ondatra zibethicus. Next base: position 48,948 of record PVIU01004769.1, on the reverse strand, counting down.
CTGCCTTGTAAGGGATGCTCCCTTAGCAAAGCCACAAAAAATGCGAAGACATCCATGTATAGTACTTGAATTTATGTTTGTTTTAAATCTTAAATATTCTGTTGTTTGAGTGTGATGTAAATCTGGTAAAGAAATGGGGGATGGGTCAGCGAGATGGTGGAGCAGGTAAAGATGCCTGCCATACTACTTCCGTCCAGTCCTCAGGACCCGCATAGTAAAAGGAGAGACCTGACTTTTGTGGGTCGTCCTCTGACCTCCAGACAAACACCGTGGCACTTGCAGGCCACACACAAGTGAGTCAGTAAAGGGAAACTGATACAGATATCTGGTTGGATTAAAAAGAGGCGTGACTATCCAGGATGTTGTGAAATTGATGGTGTAAGGTTGGCCAGACCTGTTGGTGCAAGCCTGTAATTGAAGCTATTCAGGAAGCTGAGACAGGAGGATGAGAAGTTCCGGGTCTACCCAGACTACAGAGTAAATCCAAGGCCAGCCTAGGTAACTTAGCTGATTCCTTCTTTCAAAATATAGAAAACGTGTCTTCCTGATAGAGTGCTTGCTTGGCATAGGTGAGTCCCTGAGTTCAATCCCCGGTACTGAAAATATACAGTGCTGTAAACGGAGACTGCTTTTTTTGCTTCCCGGCTGCCCAGACCTGAATAATCATACAGAAACTATACTGCTTGGCATATGGCTCAGGCATATTCCTAGATAGCTCTTATATCTTAAATTAACCCAATTCTATTATTTTGTATTTTACCACGAGGCTCATAGTTTGTTACCTCTTGCTTCTTGGGCAGCTACATGGTGTCTCTGACTCCACCTTCCCTTCTCCTCTATCTCTGCTTGGATTTCCCGCTTTGCTATATTCTGACCTGCCATAGGCCAAAGCAGTTTCTTTATTAACCAATGGTAATAAAACATATTTATAGCATACAAAGGGAAATCCCCCATCACAATGCTAAAACTAATGTAAGCTTTCTTATTTTTTTAGATAAAAAATAAGCTTTCTTATTCTTTTAGCAGACTCCCCCCCACCCCGACCAAACAGTAGGCATATCTGTCACAAATATGTTTTCTTTGACTTGGGGCTAGAGACCACTAGATACCTCAGACATGTCTGCACTTACTGTCCACCCTCAGTGGACAAAGCCAACCAAAGATGTACTTGCTTTGAGTTTAGTCCTTGAATGTCAGGCATTAGCTATTTACATTGCCCTCTTGACCTAGATTATCAGGCAGCAGATTATCGTAGCTTACCTGGGGTCAGAGATGAAGTGAGCTTTTATTTTGCTAGAGAGAAAATAATACTCTTTGGTGGCAGCAGTGTGTACATCTGATTCATATAAGAATCCTTCTCCCTGTGTATTTTGTTCCTAAGTGCCTTTGACAAAGTGGCTATATTCAGTCCCATTGATACCTACATCAGGTAAAGAGTCTGTGCAGTGTACCACTAAAAGCTGAAAAGTAGTTCCCCAGGTTTGGTCTGCTGTGCACACTCAGAGCCAGAGAGAGACACTTGTTATTGTGTCTTCCTGCTTAGTTCTAGATTATCCGGTAAGCAGGTGCATGTCCTGCTGTGTGTTATTCTCACAGACCCAGCTTGTGCTGGCAGAGGTTATAGTACGAGACACAGCTTCCTTGCTGTGCCTTTTTATGCCGTCCAGAAAGAATCTTCTAGTTTCAATTTGAAATGACGATCAATAGGTAGCTTGTTCCTTTGTGTTACTCTTGGAACACTCCAGAATGAACCTTTTTCGTATAAGACACCATTTCTGCCAAACGAACTGAACCAACCTTCAGATGAGAGGCAGGGAAACCACACATCCTGCCCACACCTACTTCTCTGTAGATTTTTATCTGCTGTTCGACTATCCCAAAAGGTCTCAGCAGCCTTCCAGGTCAGAAGGTCTGTTTCGAAAAGGATGTCCAGAAGTCATGGCAGGAAGTTCACGCCTGGAACAGAGCGCACTGGATCCACTGGATCCATGTCAACAACAAGAACACTGTAGAACTTTAAACTGAATAGCAAGAGGTCCTTGCTACAAAGACCTTTTACAAAAGCAACCTTCTGAAGTGAGTTAAAATTGGTAAGTCTGTCCCCTTTCTGTACTGTGTCTCAGATTGAGTCAGTATATTTCTTTATATAAAGCTCTGTCTGCTAAAAGGAGGGATGGTGGAGGTGCGGGGTGGGGGTTGGGGGAGGTAAATCCCCATGAGGATAGGTGTGGGTGGAGACCAGGGGTTGACATTGGGTTTCTTCTTCAATCAGGCCTCTTCCTTTTTCTATTGAGACAGGGTTTTTTTCACTGGACTTAAAACTCTCCCATTTGGCTAGGCCAGTGAGCCCCTGGCTTCTGTCTCTACTCCCGGCACAAGGCCACAGTACCATGCCAGGCTTTATGTGTATTTTGGGGACTCTGAGTTCAGGTTCTCAGACTTGCACACAGGCATGTTACCCACTGATTTGCCTCCCTAGCCCCAGCTAAAATGGGCTTGAAGGCATTGCAACATTAAGCACCTTCAGTTGCCAGAAGGAAACTCTCTTCAGGATCACATTGTAGTGGTAGAGCAATTATCTAGCATGTTAAAGCTTTGAGTTCAACCATAAAGCCAAGGGAAAAGAGAAGGAAATTAGTATTACCAGAACTTCCCCTTATCCTTTCTTCTTTTTTCTTTCTTTGGTAGTGACCTTACTGCTTCTCTCATCTGCTAAATTCATCCATTGATTCTGCTGTGGACATGATACCTACCTTACATTGACCCATTCCTCTCATTCCCATTGTCTCCACACCCACACCTATCCCAGGAACTAGGTAAGTGCTCTGTAACTGAGTTACCTCCCCACCCTCCATGGCCACAACTTAAATGCAACTCAGCATAAATTCCTAGTTTGATTGACACATCTTATTAAGGAATTGAAGCACAGAGAGGCTAAATAACTTACTACATGTAACAGAGCTTGGACTTGACCCAGCTTTCTCTAGCATCTGCCAGACACCTTTTTGCTTCTCCCTCCCAAAACCCTTCCCCCTTCAGTGCCGAGGTTTGAATCCAGGGCTATGTGGCTACATTCCCAATCCCAGACTTACCTTCACACAGTACTAGTAAGGAAATAAGCAGGGTCCATGAAGGGCCATGTCCTCACCTCTCTTGAAAGAGAAAAGCCTCAAAAAAGACATTTTAGGGGGCCAGAGAGATGGCCCAGTGGTTAAAAGCACTGGCTGCTCTTCCAGAGGACCTGGGTTCAATTCTCAGCACCTACATGGCAGCTCACAACTGTCTACAACTCCAGTCTCAGGGGACCCAACACCCATAGCAAAATACTGATGTACATAAAGTAGAAATAAATACATTAAAAAAAATTGTAGCTGAGATTTGAAAGGCCATCCCTGAAATAACTGTCCTTCTCTGTCAAGCTTAAATTTCACCTCCACAGTCTAACTGTTTCCTGGAGCCTAGTTTGGGTTGCATCTCCAAAGAACTCTGTGGCACAGCCATCTGCAAGCAAGCTTCCCACAGAGTCTCCTGCCTTTTGAGCGTGGCTGGGCCCTGAGCTCAAGAGCACGGGTGGAAGGAGCAGATGAAGGACTTCATTCATAGTGTTCGCTTTGCTTCAGGGACTATATGACATTCAAATTTGGTTTCCTTGTTCCACGCTTAGCAATACTTACACCATAGTTCTGGACAAAATATTGACATTAATTAAACATGTAAGTTCATATATACCCAGACTTGACCCAGCCTGCTTTGGTGATAGTTCATCTAGACTGGAGGCCCTGGAGCTTTTTAGTCTCACGTATTACACCTTTAGAATTGTCAAAGACCCCAGTGAGATTCTGTGTGTGAGCTTCATTTGTCAGTATCTACCATGCAAGGACATAGCCCATTAACAGCAATGATGGCATCATATATGGTAGCATCTGGAAACGCCTATGCAATAATAAGATCACCAACAACCAAGAAAGTGGAGATTCACATTCTACCCACACAGACCAAGTGCTCAGACCCAGGAGTGTATCATCGTCATCGTTGTCATCATGGTCATTGTCATTGTTACCTGTTTTGGTCTGAATGGGATGTCCCCTATAAGCTTCAAGCATTTGAGACTTTGGGCCACAGTTAGGGACTGTTTGAGGATTGGGAGGTTTGGCCTTGCCGGAAGATGCATGTTACAGAAGGGAGGCTGTAAGGTTACAAATGACCCACGGTATCTCCAGTTAGTTCTCTGTTTCTTGCTTGTGGCTTGAGATATAAGTTCTCAGCTGTTGCTCCAGCTGCCACGCTTCCTTGCTGTGACAGTGACAGATTCTTCACCCTCTTGGAACCATATGTCCAAAATAAACCCTTTCTTCTTGCCTTGGTCGTGGTACTTTATCACAGTCCTGGAAAAGTACACGATACGCAACCTTTCACCTGACCACCAAACTCCTGCTTTCGTATCCAAGTTCTTTTTTTTTTTTTAAAGATTTATTTTTTGCTGTTGCTTGTATACACCTATCTTGTCAGCCCTATTCTTAGAGCATAAAATTGTTTAATGATTTATTTGCTTTGAAGTTTGTATGTGTATAAATGTTTAACTGCGTAGGTATATGTGCACACGTACGTTCCTGGTGTACTCAAGAGAGGGCATGGGATCTCCTGGATCTGGGGGTACAGGCAGGGCGAGTGACCATGCAGGTGCTGGGTACTGAAGCTGGGTCCTTGGCAAGAGCAGCAAGTACCCTTAACTGCAGAGCCGTCCCTCTCTGCTTTTAGACCTTGGAATTGTGGAAATGTTCACACCTAGTATGAAAAAGAAAGATGTGATGGCCTTCTTCTGTGGCGATTCCCCATGCCTCCCTGACTGTTGCAGGGCGATGGGGCGTGGCTAATCCTGTTCCAACTATTCTCTGATGTGGGATGTCTGTCTATATATGTGCTGCTTTGATTGGTTAATGTGGGATGTCCTTCTATATATGTGCTGCTTTGATTGGTTAATGAATAAAGATGTTTCCACCAATAGTAAAGCCAGGCAGGAAATCTGAACAGAAATATAGAAAGAGAGTAGGCGGAGCCAAAGAGACGCATGTAGACGGAACCTTCCTGGTAGGCCACAGCCTTGTGGCAATACACAGATGAATAGAAATGGGTTAATTCAAGATGGTTTTTTGTTTTGTTTTGTTTTGTTTATTTTTGTTTTTCGAGACTGGGTTTCTCTGTAGCTTTGTCAAGATGTAAGAGCTAGCAAGGAATACAGCTAAGCTATTGACCAAATAGTGTTGTAATCAATATAGTTTCTGTGTGATTATTTGAGTCTGGGTGGCCAGGAAATGAACAAACGGTCTTGGCTTACAATTCTCTTTCTGTCCCCATTCTGGTGACAGACCTGGGAGTCAGCCTTTTCATCCTTTCACTCAGAGGTAATTGGGTTTCAGCACGATCTTGAGGAGAGCATTTTAGGCTAGCCTTCCATCTGGCTTCTATAGGCTCAGCTTGTTTGCCTGGGTTGTCAGTGGACCATGGGACAGGCCCTTTCACATGCTCTACATGGTCTTAGGTCCAGAGAATTCTGGGATAATCAGTTTGAGAATTGAATCTCTTTTAATTTGCCTACTAGGCTGGAACTGAATAAGGATGGGTTTGGACTTCTTTTCGATCCTGCACTGTCTCCCTGCCAACTCTGTATATGGTATTTCTATTGATGTCTTGTCTTCCTTCCCTTCTCTTTGAAGCTTCTGACTCTCTCTTTTTGAGAAGAGACAAGAGCCTGCCATTCCGGACTTTTCTATCCCTCCTGCTGTTGCCTGGCTTTTCTTCGGTTTTAGTCTAGCCGTAGTTTGAGCTTGTACATTCTGAGGGTTGGCAGCCACACAGAGCCCCCGAAATGGGGAGAGAGGCCCCCTTGGATATCATAGGAGATGACTATGTTTCAATCATGGGAGCCAAGCTGAAAACTTTTTTAAAAGTTATCTTTATAAAGTCTTTAAACATGAAATCAATATTTTAAAAGACTAAGGTGGCGAGGAGGGGCAGGGAGGGGTTGAGGATTCCAAGTGAGACAGAAACGCTGTTCGGTCCTTCCCTGACAGAAACATTGTTCTTGCTTTCAGGAAAATAGTGTGGGTATTAATTAAGGTTTCACACTTCCCAGCTATCTCGTTTTCCACATTCTTGCTGCTAATCGTCATGTAAGAGACACATGACTTCTGTTTCAAAGGCTCAAGTTTATTAGAGTGGAAAAAAAAACCCTCCGCTCTACAGGAAAGGAAAAAAGATTAGGACTCAAGTCCAACGTTTTGCTTATGTGTCTGCATATGGTTAAAGGGTTTCCAAGTATCCACTGGTTTCTGTTTCACTGCAACATGAGGCCCATGTGAGCAGGGAAAAAGAAAAACCCTGTTCCTTTCCTGGTGTAGGAATATATCTTCCTTTTTCCTCAAAGGCAAGAAATTGCTTCCTTTTTTAATAGTAAGCCAAGGTAGCCAAACTTGGGAGAAACTGGCTGCTTTTGATAGTTAATCTTCCAATTAGCTTTTTAATTTTATTTGCAGCACCAGGCTTGAAACCATGGCCTTGCATACATTAGGCAAATGTTCTGAGCTATACTTCCAGCCCTAATTACCTATTGCTTTGCATCAATTTACCTTGCAAATTAGTAGTGGAAAACAGCCATCATTTAATGAAGCCCACAGACTGTGGGTCAGCACCTCACTGGGGCCAGAAAGAAAGACTTCTCTCTGCTTCTTGGTGTCTACGCTTCCATTGGGAAGACTAGATGGGCTAAGAGTGGCTCAACAGACACAGCTGGAAGAGCCAGGGCTTGGAGCACTATGACTCAAGTCTGTACTACACTCTCTCAATGCAGTATCGACTGCACAGCCTGCCCATCTACCCATGTGCTTGAATTCCTCTACAGTGTGACTGAGTTCATCCTTCAGAGAGCGAGGATGTCAGGGCTTTGAGTCCAAATGTCACTTAAGCTGTCCTCTAGTCGTTAAGGACTTCAGATGTGAGAAAAGACAGTTCAGAGGGAAGGGAGGAAGGGAGGGCGCAGAGGGCCTGTTTGCAAACTGTAAAGCCAAGCGTGGCTGGTGCCTTTGATCACAACACTTGGGAGACAGAGGCAGGAGAGCTCCGTGAGTTCGAGGCCAGCCAGAATTCACTGCGGTCTACATAGTGAGTTCCAGGTAAGCCAGAGCTACATTTGTGAAACCCTGTCCCGACAAAAAGAAGAAAGCTATAGTTCACCTCGGTCACAGTGGCTCAGAGGACAGAAGGGGCTATGCTGGTGTGATAGAATGAGGCCACTATGTCAAGATGCAGGAGCAAGCTATTTCACGCTGGCCATAGTGACCATCACTGAGATATAGTTCACACACCATAAAATTCACCCAGATGCGATCTGATGGGTTTTAGCACGTTCACAGTTGTTCAGCCATCACTATGAGTTCCAGGCCTTGTTTCATCTTCCCCAAGAGACACCTCGGATTTGTAAGAGTTACTCTCCTCAACATCCTTCCACTGCCCCTGGATGCCAACCCAGTTTCTGTCTAGGGATTCATCATTTTATGGATCGGTCATTTTATATTTGCTATTGGTCTTTTGTAACTAGCTTCATTCACTTGGTATAGTAGTTTCAAGTTTCACCCATATCATGTGTGTGTGTGTGTGTGTGTGTGTGTGTGTGTGTGTGTGTGTTGTGTTGTAAAGGCTGTGTACACATTCATGTGAGCATGTGCATATAGATATTGAAGTTCTATGTCTTTTTTGGACACCCTCTACCTTATTTTTCAGACAGGGCTTTCCATTGACTTTGGGGGCTCAGTGATTCAGCTAGACTGGCTGGCCAGTGAATTCTATGGATCAGCTTCTCTCTGCTGCCCCCAACCCTGAACTCTATTACAAGAACATGCTGCCATGCCTGGTTTGTCACATAAGTGCTGGGAGTCTGATCTCTGGTCCTCATGCTTGCAAGCAGATTCGATTGAGTCATCTCCAAAGCCTGTACTTTATTCCTTTTATCAATTAAATGCCATTCCATTGTATGGCTCTACCTGGGACATTTCATTTATCCGTCTAATAGTTGATTGACATTGGGTTATTTCTGGGTTCGGTGCTATTAGATGTAATGGCTCTGTGAATATTTCTGTACAAGCTTTTTCATGAAATACATTCTCTGGGGAGCTGTAGCTGTGGGTGGCACTGCTGATGAAGACTGGCTAACCCTCAGGACTGGGGAGACAGTTCAGTGGAATCACCTGTCATGCAAACGTGAGGATGGGAGTTCAGAACACCAGGATGCTCTTAAAACGGTATAGGGTCCTGCCTGCAATCCCAGCTGTAGAGAGATGGAGACAGGGGTCCCCAGAGCTAGCTGGTTAGCTAGACCCGTGAGCTCTGGGTTCAGGGAGAGACTCTGTCCCAACAGGTGGAGACTGGTGAAGGAAGACAGCTGATGCCAACATCTGGCTCCCAATGCACAGGCGTACTCATGTACCTGCACAAATACGTGTGCTCACAGACATATGAATACCCATAAATGCAGATGCCAGACATCCACACAACCCCTCACATATGTCACAGAAGAAATTTTCAGATCCCCGAATCAAAGAATATATGATTGTAGGCAAACTAAAAATCAACTAGGTTTTAAAATGAGACCAAGAGAGGCCATTTGAACACTGCTTTTCTTTTATGCTTAACTCACGAGGGAAAAAGTTTCAGCCTGCAAACCTGATCCAGGAGCCTGAATCCACTTTTCTAACCTGATATTCTTAGTCAACAGCCTGCTATCAAGCACAAAACGTCACCACGTCCTTTATCAGCCTAAGGCCTGTGCCTCTTGCTGCTCGGTAAATATTTGAGGCATTCCAGAGTCAGCCTGAACAGATGTTATGGAGGATTTTAACTCACACTGAAGGCTCCCTTTTCTCTAAGGACACGCTCCCTAAACTGGAGCAGAAGATGGTAATAGCTCACGTCACCTTCCCGTTGACCTCAGAGTGCCGCTGCTTCTGTTGCCCTAACAACTGCGTTCTGGAGCAGAGGGAAGGCAGGTGGTCTGTGGAGCCCTGTGTGTAGGCGCTGGCTTTTCCACCTGCACAGGTTTAGCCGTGGCTAATTTACATTTTTCCACTGTTTGGGTTTCCTTATCACATAAAAAAGAATTTGAGTGGCATCCATCATCTTTGAGATCCCTCAATGGCAGTAGGTAGTACCACTCTTCATCATTTATTGAGCAATAGCAATGGGCCAGGTAGTAGCTATACTGGGCGAACTTTGACTCTTCTCAAAGCCAGGCAACTTAGGCTATATACTTCGGAGATCCCCAGTTGTCTCCCCATGGGGACACAGGATGTGTCCATACCTCTTGTTAAAGTTGAATTGTTTCTCCGGGACCCCAGAATCCTGCCTCGTGGACCAGCCTACTTCTAGGACTTATATGGATCTGCTGTCTATAGACAACAACATAGTCATGCCTGGGACTCAGAGATGACAGAGTTGCTTGTAAAGGGGAAATGTGGATGGTGTTGGCCCTGGGGGTTAAGGAGCAGACACTGCACAAGCAAGTTTTCACTGTAGGGAGTGGGGCCAGGTAGAAAGGGAAGGGAGTTGGCTGAGAACAGGAATGTTATTAATGTTCTCGCCTGGCTCTTGCACATGCCAGCAGTGGGCTAAATATGGCTACCACTTCATTGTTTTTGTCATTTTGTTTTTGAGACAGGGTCTCAAGCAACACGGGCTAGCCTCAGATCCACTGTGTGGCTAAGGCTAGCCTTGAACTCCTGATCCTCCTGCTCTACCTCTGAAATGATGGAATTACAGGCATGGTCTACCATGCTTAGCCTACTGCCTCTTTTTGAAAAGCTCTAGCAGGAATCTGAAGAACAAAACAAAACAAAAGAAGTTCTTAACTCTGTAAAAACTCGAGTCATTTGCGTTGGGTGCAGGGCTGGTTATTGGCACAGTCAGAGCTCAGACAGTTCTTACAATTTCACATTCTTTCCCACTGTGCTGCCAAAGGAGAAAACCACACTCCTCGTGGATCTCTGGTACTCCTGAGACCCTCCTGAAAAGCAGCTTCTACCCGGTAAATTGCCTTTTGACTGCACCCCACCTTGTTGGTGCCAACTGAGCATGTGGCAGATAGACAGCAGTGGTGGCAAAGCCTCCAAATTACCATGGGAGGTTGACTCAGCAGAGAAATATTTGATTCGAGAGTATGACAGTTAATCCTGGGATTTCACTCTTTGTTCTGAACTTCTGACCTGTAGCTGCTGGCCCAACCACAGGCTCTCAAGGTGACTTAACTAGATGTAACATTGCTGAACGAATGTCCAGTCAACCAAATGTGGGCCTCTGTTTCCTTTAAACCTGAATGCTAGGAAGTAACTTCTGACATGCAGAGACCCCCTGATTTCCCTCCAAGGACATCCTGAGGTACAGAAATAAAATCTAGGCAAACATAAGTTCAATCACAATGAAGCATTCAGCAAACTGTGAGTAATTTGAAAAAGCAAATGTCTGCACACAAAATTTATTATACTATTTTTAGGAGGCATCATTTGATTTGCTTAACAGCAAGCAGTCAATTTAATTCTGTTTTGGATACTAACCACAAATACCTACAGTTAGGAATAATGATGGTAGCAAACGGAATTGAGTGCCTACATGCCAGGCACAGGTTTTGATCTTTCACAGACACCACATTCACTGGATTCTCTCAATAGCATTAGGAATAGTATTGCTACTTCTTCTTCTTTTTTTTAAAGATGTATCTATTTATTTTATGTATATGACAGCTCTATCAACTTTATGCCAGAAGAGGACATCAGATCCCACTATAGATGGTAGTGAGTGAGCCACCATGTGGTTGCTGAGAATTGAACTCAGTACCTCTGGAAAAACAGCCAGTGCTCTTAACCATTGAGCCATCTCTCCAGCCCACTACTTCTTATTTATAGATGAGAAAACTCCCAGAAAGAGTCATCAGCTGGGGAGTAAGGTAGCACAGTAAAGCAACTATCTAAATGCCAAATACAATAAAAATGAAAAAAAATGAAAATGGTAAATACTTAATAAATTATTAATAGCCACATAATAATTATGCCACCATTAACAATTACATTATTGGGTTGTAATAATAATAATAATAGTAATAATGGCTCTGCTAATAAGGTGCTCATTACATAAGCATGAGGACGGACTTTAACTTGGATCTCCAGAGTCCATGTAAAAACTGAGCATGGTAGTGCTTGCTGCTTATCCTGATACTGGGGAGGCAGAGGCAGGAGGGTCCATTGGCCAGCACATTGGCCAGCCAGCCTAACTAAAATGATGAGTTCCAGGTTCAGGGAGAGACCTTGTCTCAAAAAGTAAAGTGGTGCCCGGTGTGGGGGCACACAGCTTTAATCCCAGCACTTGGGAGGCAGAGGCAAGTAGATCACTATGAGTTTCAGGCCAACCTGGTCTACAGAGTGAGTTCCAGGACAGCCAGAGCTACATAATAAGACTTTGTCTCAAATTAATTAATTCATTTTTATAAAGGTAAAGTGTCAAGTAATTGAAAAAAGCACATTAACCTCTGGCCCCCACACACGTGTTTATGTGCATGTATACCTACATGTACACACACACACACACACACACACACATACTCTTACAGGGTGTGGGGACTTAAATCCCAGCCATGAGGTAGGAAAACTATAAATTCAAAGTCAGCCTGGGCCACATAGTAAGTACCTTTCCTAAAAAGAAAGAAAGAAGCGGGGAGGTTGGTGGGGAAAATAGACAAAAGACAAAAGAAAAAAGTTAGTTCTTATGAGATTGAGGTATAGTTCGATGGTAAAGTGCTTACTTACTATATGCAAGGTCCTAGGTTCAACTCCCGGCACGGCAGAAGTCATTTTCTTAGCTGGACACCATAGTGCATAGCTATGGTCTCACCGCTCCTTGGGCAATAGCATCACTCGAACCCAAGAGCTACAGACAAGACTGGGCAACATGTTGCGATCCTGTCTCAAAAACAGAACCATCAGTCATGGTGGCACACACTTTTAATCCCAGCACTCAGGAGACAGACACTAGTGGATCTCTGTGAGTTTGAGGCCAGCATGGTCTACAGAGTAAGTTCCAGGAGAGCCAGGGCTATGTAGAGAGACTCTATCTCAAAGAAAGAAAGAAAGAAACAGAAGAATATTTATTGCCATTAAAAAATTCTTAAGATTTTACACTGAGAGTTGGTGTATGGCTGGAGCAATAGCACGGCAGTCAAGAGTGCCCTCTGCTCTTCCATAGGACCTTTGTTCTAGCACCCATGTCCGGCAGCTCACAACTGTCTGTGATCCCTGCTTGATAGGATCTGACCCTCTTCCAGCCTCCATAGGCATCCACACATTCTCCTACAGAAACACATACACCTACACAAAAAATTAGAAATCGAAGAAGAAAATAATAATTAAGCTGGTTTGGTGGTACACTCCAGCTACTCAGGATGGCTGAGGCAGGAGGATTAAAGTTTGAGATCAGTCCAGCCAAACTTTTAGGAAGACCCTGCCTTGAAGCAGATTTTATGAAGGGCCAGTGATAGATAGTCCATTGACAGAGTGCTTGCCTAGGGCCTGGCTTCCATCCCAAATACTACAACATATGAATGGATAATTCTTTTAATTGTTAAGTTTGTTAAGTACCTCTTTACTCTCCATGAGGGAGACGAGTGTGGAAGGGACCAAGGATATCCCATGTCTGCGGAATCAGAGAGTGGGGAGACCTGAGCCCCGGTATTGGTGCTCGTGAACTAGGTCTATGGGCAGATCCTTTGGCTTCCTGGGGTCTTGTTTGTTCATCTGGATACAACACAAATATAATCAGGCTGCTAGAGCCCAGTGCCTGACCTGGAGGTCAGTGGCCTTCATGGTCACATGCCAAAATCTGCTGTGATTCTGAATACTTTGAATAGCGATGTTGGTGTCTTACTGAGGATTCTGCTGGAGGATGGACCGTATTCTCAGCAAACATCCAGAAAGGCTTTGATGGAACCCTTCTCTTCCCTCTCTCTCTCTTTGTCTGCTATCTGCCCAACCCCCGCTCTTTTGTGCATTTGTACCTGTGTACATATAATGTCCATGCATTTGTGTCTGTGTACATATGTCCGTGCATTTGTGCCTGTGTACATATGATGTCTGTGCATTTGTACCTGTGTACATATGATGTCTGTGCATTTGTACCTGTGTACATATGTCTGTGCATTTGTACCTGTGCACATATGTCCATGCATTTGTGTCTGTGTACATATGATGTCTGTGCATTTGTACCTGTGCACATATGTCCATGCATTTGTGCCTGTGTACATATATGTCCATGGGGAATGAGCCCAAGGCCTGGCACACGCGAGGCAAGCACGCTACCCCTTAGTGACACCTCCAGTTCAGCTTTTTTCAAATTTGAATCCAGACCAAGGCAGGTTAGGGAGGCACATGGGTACTCAAATTCCTAATACTTTCATTTTGATTCAAGTGCTCATGGGACCGAGGCGAGTCCCAGCTTGCTATACAGGCTAAGACTGTCTTCATCTTCTCATACTCCCGCCACTCTACCCTGACTGCAGGTATTGCCACCACGCCTAATTTATTTGGTGCCAAGTATTTAACCCACAGCCTCCTTCATGCCAAGCAAGCACTCTACGGAATGAGCTACATCCCCAGACTTTCTCTGTTGTTTTCATTTTTTGAGATAGGGTCTCACTATGTAGCCATAGCTGGCCCGGAACTCGCAATGTAGAACAAACAAATCTCTAGCCTGTGGCAATGATCTTGCTTCCTCCTGAAAATTGATTACAGGCATGAGCCTCCATGCCTGGCACTGAAAATGTTTTGAGTGTTACATGTAAAATGAGAGGTAAGCCTTCCTGCTCACACAAAGCCTCATAGCTATTATTTTCAATTATTCTATGATTTTATAAAATTAAATCCAAAACAGTACCTTCTTCCAAAATATTGATAGTTACAGCCAGCATATATTGGATCCATAGTGCCCCATAACACTGTATGGGCTGCTTTACATTCAACCTTCATAATATAGTGAGATATGTACTAATGCTATATCTCGTTCCTCAATGAAGAAACTTAAATCTACACACTTGACTTGTCTGAAGCCAAGTAGTCACTGGGTAGCCAGGCAAGACCCCAGTGTTCCTGCCTTTAGAAGCTATGCCTTTCAGGTTTATCTTCTAAGCACACTATATCCTGTCTCTGTGCATCCATAATGTCGTGTCTCACCCGCACTTCCTATGGTCCCTGTGAACATTAATACAGTAGGCCACTCTGTTTTCCTGTTCTCGCAACTCTTGTGCTCTTCCAGAGCATCCTCAGATTCAGTCTGAAGTAATCATCCATCACTTGAACTTCTCAAGTGCCTGTAGAGCCATGGTCAGGTGCCAGGCCCTAGAGCAATGCTGTGGATTCATTATAGAAACTTGTATGGTTTCTATGTCACAATTGTTTTTCCTTCTTTAGTTTTTATTCATAATCATAAACTTAACTCTGCAATCCAGCTAGACTTGAAGGGGAATGAGGAAACTATGGAACCCAAAGAACTTCAGTGAGAGCAGAGATTACAGTGTATTGTGAGCAGCTGGGGTGGGGCTCACTCCTGAGCTGCAGGTGGAATGGTCTGAGTGGGTAGGATGCCCCCAAGTCAAAACAATTAGAGTTATTCACAGTTAGAAATGGTGATCTTGCTGGTCCTGCTGGTCCTGGACCCAAAGCCTCCATGGCTCCCATGAAGCTCATGTCTTCTTTCACCTTCCCAAAGACCACATGTTTGCCATTCAGCCACTTGGCAGTGCAGATAAAAAAAAAAAAAAAGCAAAGCATTGGGAACCATTTGTGTTTGGTCCAGCAATTCCCATGGACAAGATGCCAGGACCTGTATGCTTCAGGCTGAAGCGCTTATCCTCAAATGTCTCTCCATATATGGATCTGCCACCAGTGCCGTTATGGTGTGTGACATCACCACCCTGGCACATGAGTCAGAATGGAATAATTCTGTGAAAGGATGAACCCTTCTATCCAAATCCTTTCTCTCCAGTGCTCAGAGCATGAAAGTTTTCTGCTGTTCTTGGAACTCTGCAAACAGCTGGAAGGGGACACAGCTCAAAGGCCAAGAACATGGTGGGGTTGACCATGGCTTCAGCAAGTGGTGATGGGAGAGCGGCATCTGCAAAGCCAGTTTCTACGTCAAAATTCATTGGGTTTATCTAATGGAAGCCCAACTAAAAATACTTTTAATTCCTAGCAAGAAAGCGTAGGAGTTAATCCAGTTCGAAGCCTGGGTAGATTGAGGAGTTCAGGTCTTGCCTACTTCTGCTCCTTCAGGGGCTCTGTTCTTCCCTTCCTGTCTTTATTCTATGTCACCAGAAGTTCTGGGTTTATATTCCCCTGATTCGGAAACTTCAAAGGAAGCCGTTCTCTCTGTCTCTGTCTCTGTCTCTGTCTCTGTCCGTCCATCCGTCCCTCCCTCCTTCCCTCCCTCCCTCCCTGTGGTTAGCTCTGCCTGAATCCCATGAGTCCATCATTATGAAGTATGATTTATAATCTCATCAATGTGGTAAAGAGTAGGGGAGAAAGTGCCCACAGAAGTTAGAAGAAAATGGGAATATACATAAACTCATCCGAGACACAACTGTGATTGTCCACCATTATGTCACGGATAATAATGAATTTAGGTGATGGAGCAGAGAATGAAACAATAATACAGAGAAGCTTATGCTTGCTCACTGACTGGTATCCTGGAAAGAGGGATCTTGAGTTGAAGATAGGAACCAAAGTGTTGCAGAATATTATTTTAAGATGTGTTACATTTGTTTATGCTATGGAATATTTGTTTAATGATGCAAAAATGCATTGCATTCTCTTATGTTGCATTTGTTTAACTGTGAAGCTGCATTACTTTGCTTGTCTAAAACACCTAATTGGTCTAATAAAGAGCTGAATGGCCAATAGCAAGGCAGAAGAAAGGATAGGCAGGGCTGCAGGCAGAGAAAATAAATAGGAGGAGAGATGATCAAGGAGCAAGAAAGAGGAGGAGAAGAAGACTCCAGGGGCCAGCCACCCAGCTACATAGCAAGCCACAGAGTAAGAAGTAAAGAAAGGTATACAGAACTAGAGAAATATTAAAGCCCAGAGGCAAAAGATTGGCAGGATAAGTTAAGAAAAGCTGGCTAGAAATAAACCAACTTATGGCTGAGCATTTATAAGTAAGAATAAACCTCTGTGTGATTTATTTGAGAGCTAGGCAGTGGGTCTCCTAAAGAGCCAAGAGTAAAAAGCAACCAATTACACCAAGGAATCAAAAATGCAAAAGCAAGAACTTTGTAGCCTACATAGGTCTCCTGGTTCCCTATCCCTCCTGGCAGGTTTCCTGGACCCTGATAATAGGTCTCTCCACTGACACAGTAAGCCAGATCAAGCCAAATTAAAAATAAAAGACCAGGTATATTTGAGCAAAGCACTGCGGAGTGACTTTGCAGTCCCCAGTGATGAGACAGAGGAAGGGGACAGGAAAGAAATCCCATGGCCGCTCTGCAGGAGGAGGCTTAAATACCCTGTAGGCGTGAGGCCAGGTGATGATGCACTCTCCACAACCTGGTTTGTGCCCATCATAGTAGGCAGCATTTTGTGCTCAGCTAGCAGCTTCAGGGGAGTAGCCGCTGACATTCCCAAGAATGTGAAACTGGACCTCTTTTGGTGGTTCTCTGAGAGGGTGTGGAGTTTGGAGGGAGAGGACTGGGACAGAACTGGAGATTCCAGCCGAATACCTCCCTTCGCCAGGTTCCTATTGGCTTTCCCTAACATTAGTCCAACCGGTGCTGGTGGGAACAGAACAGAGGCCCCCGGACAAACAACAGACAGAGACTATTATAGAAAACTACAACAGGTCAAAATGCAGAGAAAAATTTACGGCGTTCCCAGCCCCAGTGGATACATCTACAAGGCAACTCCTGCAGCTATGCCGGAAAGGACCAGAAAATCTGCTGTGGGACTGCATCTCCTAGAAATGACCTCAAGCTTTACTCATGCTATCCCAAGAATACAGCTGCCTAAACACGACCTGAATAAGGACATCAATAGGCACGCTAGTGTAGAAGGAAAACTCATGGGGTCCCGCCCCTAGCCAAAGACCTGCAGGCAACTAAGGGATGCTGAGAGTGGGGTAAGTAGAGCTCCCCCATGGAGGAGCCTCCAAGTTGGTCATCTGATACCAAGGGGTGAGCCCTGAAATCATGTACCTGCAACACTAGATAGAGTCAGCAGGTTTTATATAAATATATGTGCATTTATATGCATATATATGTGTATAAATATAGATAGGTAGATAGATAGAGTATGTGTATGTGTTTAACAATAACAAGGAGGAAGAAGCCAGGAGTTTGGGAGGGAGGGCATTGGGGAGGCAGGATGGCTGGAGTTGAAAAAAAAGAAAAGAAATGAAGGGAAATGATATATTTTAATATATTTTTTATATTTTATATATATTTTATAATATAGTGTATAATTTTACGAAGTTAATAAAAAATAAAACAAACTAATTAATATTTTAGGAAAGCAAGACAGAGTCTCAGTTCCATGACAGAAATGCCTTTTTCATTAGTTCAAGCAGAGGAAACAGGAACTGGTCATTTGGCAAAGTATGTGTGCATGAGACTTAAGAAGGATGAGCCAAGAGAAAGAAAGAAAGAAAATTAACTTTAAAGGAAGCTCAAATATCCACATTTTGCTGAATATGTTAAGTAAAAACATAGCCTTTCTTCAATGGAAAAAAAAGCTCCACTCATGACCTGGTTAGACAAGGAATGTGGGCCTTCTGGCATGCTATAGAGCTGTGGGCTTCATAACGTCCCTCAGAGTTCTAGCATGGTGTCTCTTGGCCAGAACCTTCAGAGTTGTCTGCGCAGTCCATGCTCCACATTGTTACTACAGCCTCCTCTTAGAAAAGTGGTAAGCAAATCTTCCTTGAAGATTGGTCACCTTTATTGAGAACACCTTAGAGGGACTCTCAAAGAACCAGAGTAGGTTTTATATTATTCCCCCAAAATAGTAAGTGGCCACACATCTGTAGTGAGCTGCCAACACGTTCCTGCTCCCAGCAAGGCTAGAGTGATCCAGTCGATGGTAGGTGAATGTCCTGACTTGGTATCAATGGAAACAATTCCCACTAGATTGTTCCTCCTGCTGCCTAACATTTTGTGGATGAACGCTCACATAATTCAAGGATCTGAGGGCTGTTGCGTGAGTCTGGGGTGTGTAAGATCTGAAATGAATGGATGTGACCGTAAAGCAGCATTACACAGCAGCTTCCTGGTCTGAAAAGGAAGTAAGTCTGTTCACAATTGAAGGATTTCCTTGCTGTCCCCCTCCTGCTCTGGAGAGGGGTACAGATAGTCTGAAATCAATGTTTATTTAACCAAATGTGCATTTTAATGCCCCCCCCCTCCTTGGTATAAAAGACAAAGATTCCTTTTTGTTTGTTTGTTTGCTTTTTGAGACATGGTTTTGTAAGTGTGAGATCTTGAATCCCCAAGAACCTGAAATAAAGGGAGGTATCAAATATTTGTTGGGAAACACTCATGAGCAACAAGGTAGAGAGCTGCCACAGTCCTCTGCTCTGTGGGCCCTGGGAGCTGCAATCAGATCTCCAACAACCACCCAAGAGAGCGAGGGAGCAAACCCCTCCTCTCTCTTAAAAGAAATCATGTCTGCATGCAAAGACCACGCCCCTAAGTCTAGTACCCCTAAAAGCTATGGGCTGAATGAATTTCCACAACACTTCCCCCTTTTGTCTAAATAAAAGGGTTTTAAATCTAGTACAAAACTATATACAATAAGGACAAATATCAAGTATCATCCAGGAGAAAGAAAGGGTAATAACATACACAAAATAGAACTACAACCATCAAGCACAAAACATAAACACATACTAAATGTTCAGGCTATAGCTAAATAGGCAACTAACTGATTAATCTAATAGTTGTCCTATCCTGACAAGTCAAAGCCTTGTACCTAAAATGTCTTAGCTAAGTTATGAGAGGATTTTAGCCATGACTGTCTAGGGTGTTGGTTATAAATGATTAATGGTCATAGTCAATTTCTTCCTAAAGAGAAAAGGGGGATATGATATAGAAATGATTACCTTACATTGGTATGAATTTTGGTTTATTGATACAAATTCAAGGTCAATTTTGTTATGCTGTATATATATTTCTACTCTTATTTAAGGTATGATGTTTATGTAGCTCACTTAAAATGTAATGTATAGTTAAGAAATACAAATTAATAGTCATCTATGATAGTCAAACTTATAGACATGTTAATTAGGTTTTCTAGATATGCAAAAATTTATTTCAGATAGATAGTCTTCAAACACTTCAAAGACCTACAGAATATGGCATTTAAAATGTTTTAATAACATACAGTTCATTTTTTATGATGAGGCATGTTTGCTCCTGGCAGCACCCATCTACTTCAAAGAAGATGATAGGCATCAAAGAAGCTCCATATGGAGTTTGCTTTCATTGTGACAAAAAATTAGTCACTGGGCAAGAAAGTGCCCTTGCCTCGACTGCTCACAGTATGCTGTCCAAATGGGACAACCAGGACCCAAAAGACAGGACTGCCAAAGTTTGCCAAGACAAGGTAGGACAGCCCTTCATAAAATCCTGCTTCACAGAAAGGTCTGTCAGATATGCTAGGCTGGTATGCTGAAGATGGATGTCCCAACATTGCAGACAGACCCTGGGCAACTGTCTAGGAAGCCAGCTGTTTCTGTCATTTCTCACATTTTTTGGAAGTCGCTTGCTTGCACTTCTTGCTTACTCAGTTAATATTATTTCCTTCTTGGTTCTTTGAGGGAGTTGAAGGCTAGATAGTTATAGTTTTCCTTAGTTATGTTAAGAGATAAATGAGATATAAAATTTTATACTCACAAAAATAGGATAGATGATAAAATGTTTTCTTAAGTTTGTCAAATACAAACAGACTGGATATTATAACTGATTATTACTTGATAACTGTTTTGTTGTATATAATTTTACTGTGTTAAAGCTAAAACCTTCCTTTTTAATTAGAAAGAAAGGGGGAGGTGATGTGGGATGTCCTTCTGTGCACTGTGAATATATATTCTTCCCATTGGTTAATAAAGAACCTGCTTTGGCCTATGGCAGGATAAAATATAACAAGGAGGGAAATCAATCAGAGATAGAGAAAGAAAGAAGAGAGGGTCGAGAGATGCCAGCCAGTCACCCATTGAACAGGATACCAGAACGCCCAAGGTAATGCCACAGCCATGTGGCAATATATATACTGTTAGAAATGGGTTAATTTACAAGTGAGAGCTCGCCAGTAATAGCCTAAGCCATTGGCCTCTGAGTGATTGATTATTCTATAAGCAGTTACAGGGACTGGTGGGCTGGAGAGAAACTGGTCCAGTGGGCCCTAGGCAAGACAGAGAAAAGCCTCTGTTTACAGGGTTTCTCTGTGTAGACCTGACTGTCCTGGAACTCGCTCTGTAGACCAGGCTGGCCTCAAACTCAGAGATCAGCCTGCTTCTGCCTCTCAAGTTCTGGGATTAAAGGTGTGGACCACCACTGCCCAGTGAAGACAAAGATTCTTAAAACTGAACCCACAGAAATGTCTATACAGTTTTAGGGACTTAATGTATATCAACGAATTTTCCAGACAGATAAGCCATACTTGAATTAGAGTCTCTCTAAGCCTTTCCTTACCCCGCTCCCACAAAGAGATATGAAAGATACAAAAAGGATTTTAAAGAGAATGCCTAGTTACTGTAAGATCTTTCTTCCTTGCCCCACCCAAATCTGGGGCCTGAAGGGAAAGGAAAACCCACGTTCCCAAAAATGAATAGGAAATGAATGTTTGTGGTGTAGGAGGGAGGATGCACTCTCAATATTGTCCGCAGGTGACAGTCTAAGAGAAAAACAGGAGAGAAATAGCAACGAGCTCTAAAGAATCTACTTAAGACAAACAAACAAATGACAACAAGGAAGACCCAAAGCAAAAGCAGGTGTCTGGGGCTCACGCAGAGGACCCAGGTTTGCTTCCCAGCATCCACACGGTGTCTACAACTACTATGACTCCAGTTCCAAGGCATCTGACACCGTCTTCTGGCCTCCATTGCCACATACATGTAGTATATATAAACTTATGCAAGCACACACATACAAATAAGAAATAAATACTTTTTTTTAAAAAAAAGTATCTACCTTGGAGTCTCTCTCCCCTTCTTTCACCTCTGCTCCCTTCCCCCTCCCCTCCCTTCTCCCCTCTGTCTCTCGACTATTGTTCATTGTTATTTAGTGTTCTTCACTATGATTATTTTTTTTTGTGGGTGGCTGTAAATTACTAGATTTCTTTTAACTAAAAGAGCCAGCACAGCAAATTCATGTTCTGTTATAAATTAAGTGATGTGATGACATATGCTTAGTGGTTGGACTGACACACAAAATAAATCAGATGTAATCACTGGACTAGAAGTTTGAGATATAAAATAAACCATTTTGGGGTCGAAACAAAAGACAGGCCCATAGAAGCAGCAGTTTGCCAAAACACAAATAAGCTAATTCTGTTTAGAGTCAGCGAGAGAAAAATCATCCCAATTGAATTTTTTTTTCGTCCTCAAAAACAGTACCATGAATATATGTAACTCAGATGTGAAAACACAGAATTCAGAGCAGGCACAGTGAGGACAGGGGACCAAAGGCACATCCAAACACAGTGTCTGATCACCAGAACACCAGAGCCCTAATTCACATGTTCATGTTCTACTCCCTCCTACCCAAAGCAGCAGCAAGAACAGTGTCCTTGCAAATCGTTATAGAACACTATTAAAGAACGCAGATAACCACCCACTCCCATGTGCCGTGTGCTTGCATGTGTGCATTCATGTGTGAGGGTACATGTGTGTGCTAGTGCGCATGTGTGTGAAGAGCAGAGGTTGATATTAGATGTCACCGCAATCACTATTTACTGAGGCAAGGTCTCTCACTGAATCCAGTGCCGCCCCAATCCCCAAGTTCAGCTTAGTCTGGCTAGCTAGCTTGCCCTGGCAATTCCCAGGCTCTGCCTCCCCAGCACTGAGCACCAGGATCACAAGCATGCAGACATCCTCACCCTGTTTTCACACGGTTCTGGAGATCCAAATCCCCTTCCTCACGTTCATATCACAAATGCTTTATCTACGTTGTTATGTTTCCTTTTCTGTCTGTGTGCCTCGCTGTGGAAGAACGGAAACCAGAGAGATGATTAAAATAGGACGTATACCTGGAAACCACACCTTAATACTCCAGAGGAAGCAGGCTGTGTGAGGCTCAGGGACTTCCAGGCCTACTACAGATAAAAGCAGCGTGGCTTCTGCAAGCCTCGGTCCTTGTGTTTACCCTGCAGCAACCCACCGACTGGAGTTCCTGCAGTGGAGCAGTCCTGGGTGTGGCTTGTCCCATTGGCCTTCTGTAGCTCCCACTGGAAAGAAGCTCATTCTCAACTCCCTCCAGACGTCTTTACAGACCCTATCTCAAAAGTAAGCAAATGAAAAACAAAAACAAAAACAAAAATGTTAGCTGGACCCCCAAAGAGACACCTAAGACTCTTCTCTAGCCTGAGGGTGGGTGTGGGGCCGGTAGAAGTCAGGGCTGGAGGGGTTGGGGGGGAAAGAGCTACCAAACAGAATTATTTTTATCCACCTTTGTTTTCCAGCTGGATGATGACATGTTGCTACACAAATAGTTTGATTTTTAGGAAAGACTGAGAACATGACAGATTCAGTAAGAACAAAGCATACAACCTTTTCAAAATGTTATTATCAACATTTTTAGATACCTTTTGTTCAGTTCTCGGGGATGCTGGAGCATGGGAGGCCATCAAAACCAACAGAACCTAACATTCGACAAGCCAGAGAACAAGCAAGTCCTCTCCAGCCCAGAGACAGCCGACCGAGTGGTAGAGCACCTGTGCCCTGGTGCCAGGCTGGCGAGGCTTTAAACCCTGTCTTGCACGTACCCTAGCCAAGCTACTGAGCTGCTCCTCTGCCTCGGCCATTTCATGTGGAAGGTGGGGATTGTGGTTGTACCATCTTTATAGGGTTGTTTTGTAGAAGATGAAGAGCACTAATAGACACGAAGCGCATAGTCACACACAGTAAACACTCCATAAAAAGCTTTATGAACTTAAATACATTTCTTCACAGTCCTTGTTAAACCCGCACCACTTTTTTTTTTTTTTTTTTTTTTTTTTTTTTTTGGCCAGGAAGCATTTTCAAAAAGCCCTTAATACCATCCATCCTAAACTGCCATCACAGCATTTCTTCTGGAGGTTCCTGGGTGCAGGCTGAGTGAACAGGCATTATTAATATGTCCTAGGCATCCTGCACTACAGGCCAAGGTTTTCCATGCAGCCTCGGGTCCTTGCACATGACAGCAGGAATTGAAATGACAGAAAACAATAGAGCTAGGAAAGGTTTAGCTGTTTCCCATTTCACTGTGTATAAAAAAAAAGAGGATTAAGAGCAATGGAAAACCTGTGGCGTCCAGTGCGTATTTCAGGGCTGTCTTTTCTGAATGTCGGTTGAGTTCACAAATATTCACGCAGCAAGCATTTGTTGATTATTTAGTATAGGGCTGCCCTGATGCTTTGTGTGTGTGTGTATATATATATGTGTATACATATATATGTATACATATATACATAGTTGGCCATCTACTCTGAATTTTCTAGAACAATCCTAACTTTAAATACCTTTGGTGTGTTTTTGTGGGACTACATTCGCAAGGCAAGGAGATGAAAGCCTTCCTCAGACCTGTGACCAGAGCTTTGCTCCAAGTTTACTGTCATGCCCTGAGGTTAGGAGCCACCCACTAAAAAATACCTCCAGGTCCTGAAGGGCTGCAGAAGCCAGGACAGACAGATTTCAAGCAGGTCCCTCTGCGCTGTCTCTGCAGGAAGAGTAGAAAAAGAGAAGCATAAAAACTTCACCCCACAGTTGTGGTTGTTTCTATGAGGCAGCAATGCTGGAAAGGAATTATATATTCTCATAACTTTTGCTCGTTTCGCTTTACAATAAGATGTATTACAGTGAAGAGAGAAAAAGAATATTTTTCCTTAGCATGGCTTGCTGCCACAAATAAAACAGACAGCTCTCTCTAAGCAAGAGTCATAAAGAATGGAAAGAAACTCCACACAGGAATGGGGGTGAAAGTCACCAGCATTTCTCCTCCTGGGGTTCCAGAAGCATGCTCCAGAAACATCTATCAAAGGTGTAAACAAAGGCCTTTTACATTTGTCCTAAAACACCTTTACTTTCCCAGATAGAAATATTGTAACTCATGCTACGCATGCCAGAAGGTAGCTGTGTGTGTATGTGTGTGTGCGTGTGTAAAACCTGACTTTATATAGAAACTATGACTCACTTAATGAAGTATTCGCCAGGTTCCCTTGTACAGCACATCTCCAAAGGTTTAAGGGAGGTTTGATTCCCTTCACTTTCTTTATGAGACGATGAGGTAAAGCGCCCTGTGAAACTGAGAGCCGAGGATGTGAGTCCTGCCTCCTCTGCTTCCTCTTGAGTCCTTACTTTTTTTTTTTTTTCTTAAAGCTGTGTCTCCGTGATCTCTGTAGTAAAACTAGAGCAATCCGTCTAATTACAGACACCCACTGAATCCCCTGACACAGCGCCAGGAAACCCGACAGAAACGTGAGCTGCTACTAGTGTTGTTTACTAGCTAGCGCCTTTGGAAAACCTCGGGCATGAATTGGTGTGGTTAGAATGATAACCCCAAGTCCCGAAATGCACCGCGCAGCTCAGACCCAAGTGAGTATGAAAAAGCAAGCTTGTCACGCTTTATCCCAGCCAAGGGATTTAAACGCTTAGACTCACATCATTTCATGCTCAGAGTCCCGCGAGCACAGAGGCCTCCTTCGCTTCCTTGTTTATATAACATGAGTGGAAATCCCACCCTCCCCCATTCTACCCTTTGAGGTTCCTCTAGGGGAGGGGAAAGAGAAATTTGGGAGGGAAGACTGCTAAGCTTGGATGTTGGGGTTGCAGCCTAGCCAGAAGAGTCTCTGAAGGTTCAACCCAACAAAAAAAAGATCTCAGACTACAGTACAAACTTCCCAGCATGATAAATAGATCGAGAGCTACATCATAGCACAAGGATGAGAAGTGTTCTCTGGAACTCTTTGAGGTGGGACAGAT
The DNA here is from genome assembly GCA_004026605.1 of Ondatra zibethicus. Taxonomy (NCBI): domain Eukaryota; kingdom Metazoa; phylum Chordata; class Mammalia; order Rodentia; family Cricetidae; genus Ondatra; species Ondatra zibethicus. The sequence continues at coordinate 23,703 of PVIU01004769.1, read as the reverse complement.
CCTGAGGGGTGAATGGGCCAGAGGCTCGACATAGCCGGACATGGTTCAGACCACGTAAGCCAGAAAGCTTCAGGAACAGTGGGGTGCCAGAGCACAGCAAACAGCTGTTTCCATTCCATCTCTGGGTTTTGCCTCCAGAAGGTCTAACTATAGGGCACCAGCCAAGCCGGGGCTGCACAGAGTTCCTCCGAGCTTCCCTGTGGTCAGGGAGCCCAGGAGCTCCAGCCTCGGCTGAAATTCTTGGCGAGTCAACAAGGCAATGGGCCTCCTCCCTTGTCACGCCTGGCCTGCCTTCCTCCTGGAGCCAGGGAGAGGTATCTGGGAACTGAACAATGGACACGGGCCACTGACTTGCCGATGTTCCCATCTCAACAGCACAAATGAACTCTTCTCCTCGCATGTCTGCCACAGGTCCCCTCCTGAGTAATTATATAATTTTATTGCAATTTAAAGGAAAGGTGGGTTGTGTTTGGGGTTGTTTCAATTTTTTTTTTAAGCACCAGAGGCTGCGTGGCCTTCAAGACTGAAGATCTTGCCTGGTAGGGTGGTGCGTGCTTGTAATCTCAACATTTTGGGTGCAGAGGCAGAGAGATTGCTGCAAGTCCAGGCCTGTTTGAGCTCTCCAGTATCAGGGATATATAACAAGACCATGAGATGGGTCAGCTTCACCTAATCAGTTGAAAATCTGAAAACAGGAGTCCTCCCAAGCCCTGGGCCACGGGGAATTCCACCAGTCCTGCAGTACTTTGCTACAGGAAAGAGGGCAAGAATTTGTCCTCTTAAAAGATATTCACTTTCTTGTGCTGTTTTTTTTTTTTTTCAGAAAGCTTACTCCATTTGCCCCTAATTCCTTCTTTCTGGGTGTTGGAACAGAACCCCAGATCCTCTGGAAGAGCAAGCAGTGCTCTTAACCACTGAGCCATCTCTCCAGTCTTGGGGCTGGGCTCTCAATAAGAAGTATTAGGTTATGTGTGTGGGGGGGTGTCTGTCTCCACAGATGGGCTTCGGTCATCATTGCAGAGATGGTTTGTGGTTGCTTCAGGCCCTCCTCCCTTCTGTTGTCTTCCAGTTGCTACTGTGAGGAAGCGGAGGACCTCACTCATCCCCCTACAGCCACGCAGGAAGGCCCTCTCCAGATGTCAGTACTGCACGCACAGCTGCCACCTCTCCAGAACTACGAGTAAATAAATTCCTTTATTTTTTTCCTTTGGTGCTACTGAGGCTTGAGCCCAGAGGCTTGTGCATGTTAGTCAAGTATCCCACCTCTGAGCCACACACCCCTACTTATTTTATTTTATTTTAGAGACAATGGTCTCACCAAATTGCCCAGGCTAGCCTTCAGCTTGTGGTCCTCCTGCCTCAGCCTCCTGAGGAGCTGAGACAGTAGGCACGCACCACCACACCCAACTAAATTTGTTTTCTCTGTAAGTTACTTAGCCTGGGGTATTGCTATAGCAACATGCACGTGTTAGAGCAAAGAAATACAGACCAATGCCTTCAGCGCCTGGCTTCCCATCATTAAACTTTCATAGACTTAAATTTTGGCAAGGATAGCAAAGTTAACAGAAAAAATTAAGTAATTACAGATGTCAACGTGTTCTTACGTGTGAAAAAAACACTCAAGATGTGTGGTCTAGTATCAAAGTATTCAGAAAAGAAAAGATCTCTGGAGTTGTTGTTTTTTAGAAAACATTTATGGAAGTGAATATGAATCGGGACTGTAAGCATCAGTGGGATTTCAGGGGGAAGTGGGAGGTGGGAGGCCATTTCAAGGTGGGCAGAGAAGAAGAAAGAGCAGGAAAACAGAGAGTAACATTTGTGGTTCAGTTAACAAACCAGCATAGCTAGAGGGGACACTAGGAAAACACTGGCTTTTTTTTTTAAGGCAGAATAAATGGATTTCATCCTAATCGGATTAAAATGCTATGTAAATAACAAGTCCTTAGAAGCTTTTCGTATGACAACAGAAATGTTTGGAAGAATTCATAGTGGTGTGTTGTGGGGGTGACTTAAAGGGACACCAAAAGCAAGTGGCTAGGATCTTCAGACATCCATGGGCAGGTGTGTGTTTGTATGTGTGTGTGTGTGAGCACATATGTGTGAGCATGTGTGTGCGCATGTGAGCATGCATGTGTGCATGTGTGTGTTCCTGAAGGGGAGTGCAGGGGGAGGAGTGTGTGTGTGTGCGCGCGCATGCTTGAAAATGTGCATGTCGGGGCTGGAGAGATGGCTCAGAGGTTAAGAGCATTGCCTGCTCTTCCAAAGGTCCTGAGTTCAATTCCCAGCAACCACATGGTGGCTCAAAACCATCTTTAATGGGGTCTGGTGCCCTTTTCTGGCCTGCAGGCATACACACAGACAGAATATTGTATACATAATAAATAAATATTAAAAAAAAGAAAATGTGCATGTCTGCGTGCATGCACATGCGAGCATGCACACAGCTCTGAACTCAGAAACTTCAGGAACATCTTGTGTTCATCCTTCCTCCAGAACCCCACACCTCTTCCCTGTTCCACGCCCTCTTGCCTGGCCTTCTCAAGCAAATGCCTCACTAGGCTGCCCGCCTCTAAATTGTCCTAACTTCTAATTATGCCACACTGCCAGAGTTCTAACCCTAAAAATAAAGCAGAGTTCTCAGATTGTGACAGGCCTTGACAGAGAACAAATTCCATAGTCCCAGTCCCAATACATCAAAGTGACAATTTTCTTAATGCCAATAAACCCCTCCTGTCCCCATTTGTTTGTATGATATGTGTGCTCCTTTGCCAAGTGACCTTACTGCTTCGCCATGGTACCATGGAGTCTGTTTTCCTACATCTTTAAGTCTATACTGATCTTGTAGTTTAGCTTGACAGATAAACCAAAGCTATGACTGGGCATGTAGTTCTGTTGCTACAGTGCTTGCTTAGCATGAACAGAGTCTTAATATGGGTCCTTGATGTGTATAAACCACACGTGGTTGCACAAAACTTTATCCCAGCACTTTGGGGAAGAAGCAGGAGAATCAGAAGTTCAGAATTATCCTCAGCTACATAACAAATTTGAGGCTACCCTGGGATAAATACATTTAATTAATTAAATAAAAATAAATTACAGTAGGTGTCACCTATGAGAACTGAAGCTGAGATTAAACAAACCTGGCAACTCTGGCCTTTGAGGATCTGGAAAGGTGCCCTGAACATTCGGTGCAAGGCAGCCAGTCTGGCCTACTGAAGGATGAGCCACCACAGGGAGAACTGGGCTCTCTGTGTTGACCCTGTGCCAGAGGCCAGGCAGATGGGTGAAGCCATCTGGGCATCCCAACCCCACTGAAGACTTGCTTGTTCAGGCACGTGAATGAGCCCGGGAAAAACTGATAAACAAATGCTCAACCAACCGGTGGAATCGTAAGAATGAGTTATTGGGGGTGGTTCCTTATCCAGCAATGGAAAACTGCAACATGTAGATCAACCAGATCTATTGGAGAGAGCACCTAGGCACAATGCTCCAGGCCTGTAATCCCAGGAAGATCGGGAGTTCAAGCTAGACTGGGCCACGTAGTGAGTTCCTGACCAGCCTGGGTTATGTAGGAAAACTGTCTCAACGAAAACAGGGGATGGGGGAGTGAAGGAGATGTATATGATGACTCCCATTCATTGAGGGTGACAGGAATTGATAAAGGTCAGATAAGAATTGAGCTCAGATAAGAATGTGCTAGACATCTGGAGCCTTTGGGGGGCGTTCTTGTAGAGATGCCCAGTGGGTAGAGAAGTATGTGCATTTGAGCTTGTCTAGATGGCGTCATACATTTGACCAGTTGAGGAGGGACTGACTTGTCCAAGACCACCCACGGAGTAAGAGAATGCAAAAGCCAAAGTTCAGAGGACAAGACCCAGGGAAACCTTAATGTTTAAGGATGGGCAGAGGAAGGAAAACCAGCAGAAGAGACTACATTTCGCAACACACATAAAAAGGGATATGACTTGATACCCGGGATGGTAGGTAATATGGGGAAATTGCAAGGACCGAGTCTACTCATCCACTGCAGAAGATAGCCTAGAAACTCTATGAGACCAGGGTGAGATGCTGAACACACACTCCCAGGCCCTGGGCGAGCTCAGCTAAGAAACATTGCAAACTATGTGGGGCAAGCAGCCACCCCACACTGCTCCCACACCTCTGTCCCCAAGATGACAATCTGGAGAAAACCCAAACAAATTCAGAGCTCAAAGAACAAAACAGCTGCTCTGATCAGTGCCAGAGGACACAGCAAGGAATTCAGTTACAGGAAGCAAAACACAAAAATCCTAGACACCAGCGAGGAAGACTATGGTGATCTGTGAGCAAGCACGCGGGTCTGTGCTACTCCTTCTACAGACTCATCTCTCTCCGTTCCAGCACTGTGGCTTTCTAGAACATTCCCGTAAGGAGGAATCTTGATTGCTCCTTCTGCGTTCCAGGACCGAAGCATGCAATCGCATACTTAAGCCAGCCTGACACCGAGCATCCAGAAGCAATGGCAGCTTAAACGAACAGACCTGCAGGCGCTGTTTACAATACAGTGTGAGTGTGTGCGCGCGTGCGCGCGCGCGCGCATGCGCGTGTGTTAATCCCAGTTTATCCCACATCAAAGCTTAGCTATCTTGGATCTATAGTCTCCTTGTCTTAGAATGTTTTGGCTGTTTCTGACAATAAGCCTGCTGCACTGCTTCCAACCCTGCCTAACTAAAGACTTGGTTTTACAGACACACGCTGAGCACCCGCACCAGGCAAGGCTCTGCAGAGCACATACAGACGACAGACAGGGCTGCGCTAGCGAATGACGCGTCAGGAAAAGATAAGGCCTGATTTACAGCATTTACCCATTTCTGGGGTGTACGTGCTTCCTCCACAGCTGATTCCAAGCTGCTGGTGGTTTAACAACTGGTTAATAAAAATCTTTGGGACAGGGACCAGGGAGTTGACTCCGTGTAAGAACACTTGCGATCATGATGACGTGAGTTCAAATCTCCGGCACCCACACAAAAACCTGATGTGGCTGCATGGGAAACTCATAGCTGGTGGAAGGGGAGACAGGTAGACTACTAGAGCTTGCTGGCCACTTGCTAGGCTCCAAGTTCAGTGAGAGACTATTGGGCAATCTTGTTGTATCAAGGCACCCAATTTCTTCCTCTGACCTCTGTGTAAGCATGTGCTTGTACAAACACACACACACACACACACACACACACACACACACTCCTCAGTGAAAAGTTTCTACACCCCGATAAGCCTCTCTGCTGACACAGCAATCCAAACCAGACCAAGTCAAACCAAATTAGAAAAAGTCAAAGTTTAATGGATAAAAACACTCCAGGGAGATTTTCCAGCCTCCCAGAGAGGAGACAGGAGAAGGAGACCAGAAAACCATGTGCCTGTTTTCTGGGGGCAGTTTGAATCCCCTGTGGGAGCAGCCTTGAGCATCTCTGAGGGAGGGGTCATCATTTGGGGGGCTTTTGGAGCTGCAGCAGGGTTTGGAGAGAGATGGGGAGGGGGCTTGGGATGGAGCTTCCACCGGAACATTCCAGACTCTTTGGGTATATGGATGCCAGGGGCTTGGGGTGGAGCTTCCATCAGAACATCTGGCTACCTCGAAGGGACAAGAGTCTGGAGAGATGGCTCAGTGGTTAAGAGGGAATACATGGGGGAAATCAACAGAAGAATGTCCCAAGCAAATCAAGGAAACAAGATTAACCTGTTCGAAGCCACTAAGTTTTGGGGGTAGTTTGTTATGTAGCAATTAACTGACACACACCTAGTAGCCAGGAAGCAAGAGCCTTTCAGCCCCGCCCCCTTTGTTGTAGTCCAGTCCTATCCACAGCTATCTGGGCACTTCTGCACCAAGATTTCTGGATCCCCGGAGCCAGAAATAAGCACTGATAGCTTATATACTTTTGTGCGTACATCAGTGTCATATTTTTGATCAGACTGGGGGCTGCACAAAGTAGAGACTCCATTGGGAGACAGATATCAGGAAACATTTTATTGAAAACCAAAGCTATGGATTTTATCAAATAAAGGGATTTAGAGCCATTGTAAGCCAAGCCACTCAAAAGCAGGCAACAATGGATTGGAATGTAGCTCAGTTGATAGAGTACTTGCCTAGCACTCAAAAAATCCTGAGTTCTGTCTCCGGTACTAAATAAGCCAGGATCGGAACGTAGAGGCAGGAGAATTAGGAATTTAACGTCATCTTTGGTTACAAAGTTGTGAGCTAGCCTGGGATGCATGAGACCATGAGCAGGCAACATTTAGTAGTACCTTCCTCTTCTACTTTAGTGTGAGGTTTGGATACAGATCATCCAATCTTCCTTCCTTCCTTCCTTCCTTCCTCCCTCCCTCCCTTCCTCCCTCCCTCCCTCCCTCCCTTCCTCTAAAGTTTATGAATGTTTTGTCTGCATGTGCATGCAAAGCCAAGAGAGAGACAAGAGTGTTGGGTCCCCTGGAACTGGAGTTATAAATAATGTGAACCATGAGGTTGCTGGGAACCCAACCCAGATCCTTTGCAAGAGGAGCCAGGGCTCTTAACTGCTGAGTCATCTTTCCAGCCACTGGATTACAGACATTGTTATGTGTCCACCAGCAGAAACAGACTTTGGACAACTGTAACTGGTTTGTTAAATATTGACAGAGCACAGCGCCCATGAGGACCCATTTCTTCCAGGACACCTCACTTTACAGTTAGTGCTTTGTGGGGTGATACCATCCTTTTCTAAGAATGGTGGTTAAGCCCTGGCTGGATGTCACTAAAGTGTGTTATATTCTCCCAAGGATTTCAAAAGAAATCCTCCCTCCTTTTGCATGGTTCACCTTAACCACGAGTGGAATATCATCTAAGTGCTGGGAATTGGCTAAGAGCAAAATCTCCTTGAAAAATAAGTTTCCTAGAGCAGGAAAATAATTATCAGAAATGTCAAGACAATGTTTTCTACAGGGAGGAAAGAGTTAATGATTAAAGAGAGAACAAAGGGGGATTTTAACTCTTGCCTAGCTAATAGGATAACATGCTTTCGAGTCTACAATGTTTTTAAGTATCCATACTATTCTTTATCATTGTGTGTGTGTGTGTGTGTGTGTGTGTGTGTGCCTGTTCATATGTGTGAGTACAGGTAGGAGCAAGTCAAGGCACATGCACAAAGGTCAGAGGACAACCCTGAGTGCTGGTCCTCTCCTTCCACCTTGTTTGGGACTTGATCTCTCACTGTCTGCCACTGCAAATGCCAGGCTATCTGGGTTATAAACTTCTGAGAATTCTCCCATCTATACCCCTCACCTGAGTATAGGAGCACTATACTTCTGAAGGAAGGAATATCGCTGCGGCTGCGCTTTGAGGGTATAAAGCCTCACCTGCTTCCAGTTCTGCTTGTGGTTGGGATGTGATCTCTCCGCTTCCTTCTCCTGCTGCCATGCCTGCAACTTGCTGCCACTCCTCCAGCGCTTCCCTGCCAGGAAGGACTTGTTTCCCTTTAGAAACTTAAGTCAAAATCAGCTGTTCCTTCCATAAGTGCTTTTTGGTCAGGGCGTTATATTACAGCAACCAAAAAGTAACTAATACATTACCTTCCTACCAAACATCAACGCTTAGCCCTGCCTGCCTTAAACATCCTCGGAACAAAAATCCTAGATTAGCCCGTTGGGCAAACTCATCTAAATAAATGTATTATACAATACAGTGTATTTCATTTAACCTCTTACATGTTTCACCAAAAGTCAATGATTCTTATGTGTGCTTCTTTCCACATCATCATAAAGTCAAAGGATCAGGTCTATAACGCATTCTGCATTCAGCCTTCCTATCATATCACCCAGGAACTTGTTAGAAATGAAGCCTAACTCCAGTCTAGAGCTACTCCACTTGCTGATGCTAAAGATGGTTTGTCTGCACACTGAAGACTCTGAAGCACCATCCAAGACTAAAAGAGCACAAGCCACTGGTCCTGAGATAAAAGGAAGTTATCTTATCTGGTGCTTCCGGTTTCATCTACAAAGTAGCCATAATCACACAGATCTGTCTTCCCTCCCAGGCTGTCTGTGAAGACAGTGTAAATCGATATAAACGTGTGTGTGTGTGTGTGTGTGTGTGTGAGTGTGAAAACATTGCACAGATGAGTTATTATCATCATCATCCCAGGATAGACCCTAGAGACAGTCAGTTACAAAGAAGAAACTATTCTCCCCATCCTACTTTCTAGAATACCTTCAACTCCAATTTCCTGGCAGCCTCTCGCTTCTTGATTCTGCTCTGTCAAAACTCCTTTCTTTTCCCCTTTTGCAACAGATGAGGGCTTCTCTGTGCCCAACACAAGGTCTCTGAGGCAGATTATGTTCTTCAGATGGCACTGGCATCTCCAGCCTACCTGTCTGGTAGATAGAACCCATCTGTTTGGCTGTGCCTGCCTTATGACAATGCTGTCTAGGCTTGAATATGGGATAAGTTGAGCTTCAGAAGGATCAGAGAAATCCAGGAAGGCGGGTCTCAGACACATTCAGTTACTCATGTCTCTTTTGCTTCTCTCTCTCTCTCTCTCTCTCTCTCTCTTGCTTTTTAAACTATATTTTTTAAGTACAAGGAGCTAGAATGGTTTCATTTGCTGAATTGTTGGTATGACATTGGTCTTGACTATCAACTTGACTGCACTGAGAGATACATAGGACTCTTGCAAAGCATACCTTTGGGTGTACCTATGAGGATTTCATAAAGGATTGGTAGCCAATGGGCTGGGAACCCAGTTGGGATAAATGTGGAAGGAAATGAAGCCAGCCAGTATATGCACGCTCCATTTTGAGCCAGCGTGTCTATTATTGCTGCCATTGCCCTGGATATCAGACTCCAGCTTCTTTATCCTTTCGGTATAGACTCACACCAACAACTCTCTAGGAAGCTTCTAGGGCTTCAGCTGTGGATTGGACCACAGCTTCTTGAGACTGCACAGCCACCAGACTGTCTATCTCACTAGCTTGCAGGTGCCACTGCAGGACTACTCAGTCCCCTATCACATAAGGCAATCCAATAAAGCCAATATCCTTCTGGCTTAGTTCTAAGGTATGGGAACCCTAGTTGGTGCCAATGGCATGGATAATCCATTCAGAACAGGTCCTCAGCCCAACTCAAGAAAGCCCATTTCAGGAGAGGTGTCAAAACCAGCACCATGGTCAGAAGTTTGAGGGTGGCACCAACAGAGCTGCTGGTGACACATCCCTTACAAGAAAGCAGTATGGGATCATGTTCAAGGTGTCATCCTGGGCCCTCAGAGTCCCCGATGTACAGTTGCCACCTCCTTGTTCAGCCTCAAGCATTGCCAATTAGTTGTGAGTTGTTTTTTTTTATTTTAGATTCAATAATTTTATTATTGGTGGTTTGCATGTTTACATGTGCACCATGTGTGTACCTGGTGCTGGAAGAGGCAAAGGAAAATGTGGGATCCCCTAGGATTGGAGTTCTAGACTATTGTGAGCCGTTATCTGAGTACCGGGAACCAAACTCCAGTCCTCTGCAAGAGCAATCAATGATCTTAACCACTGAGTCATCTCTCCAGGCTCTAGCTCTGAGGTTTGGGGGTTTTGTTTTTTGTATATTTGTTTGTTTTGGTTTGGTTTGGCTTTTTTTCTTTGTGACAGGGTTTCTCTGTGTAACAGTCCTGGCTGTCCTGTAACTCGCTTTAAAGACCAGGCTAGTCTTGAATTCACAGAGATCTAGCTGCTTCTACCTCCCAAGTAATGGGATTAAAGGCGTGTGTCACCACATCCAGCTTCTAGTTGTGAAATTTTAAACCAATTTCCGTAACGCTGCTAGCTGGGTCTAAATACTCTCACCCATAAAAATGAGAAAAAGAACATAGGATTTGTTTTCTTGGTTTATTGTCCCATTTAAATGACTTAAACAGTATCCTGACTTAGTAAAGGTTCCGTAAGTATTACTTACAATATAAGTAAAAAAGGACCAGAGGGGGGAAACAAAAACATCAAAAGGTGGCTGAAAACTTAGCTCAATGGTAGAACGCTTGCCTACTCCGCCCAAATACCAACTAAAAGAAAAATGCTTCATGCTCGCTACTATTATTCTCGTGATTGCCTCTACTGATAGCGTGCATGCAGAAAGAAACTAGCAACGTGGACCTGAACTCCTCCACATGGCAGGCCAGCTTGCAAGGTTGCCTCAACTGGTGCCTGGGAACTTGGATTTTGCTAGGGTTCTCCCGCCCTTGATGATAAGAGGCTGGCCTTGCCTAAACTATGCAAACAATATGGTTTATGCTGAACACCTGCTTTCCTCCAGGGAGTCTCAAATTGGCGCCTGTGCCAAACAGAGGCTGCCTGTGTGACCGGCCCCCTCCATAAAACCTTGGATGTTGAGTCTCTAACGAGTTCGCTGAGTGATAACGTTTCCACCAGTTCTCACATGGAGAAGCCCTTGCTTGAGGTGTTGTATGTATCTGACTCTCCTGGGACAGCAAACGGAGCACTTGTGCCTGGGTCTGACCAGAGTGCACTCTCTAGTCTCTTTCTTATTGCTGAGTCTTGCAGACATTTGTTCCCTTGTGGTGAGTCCTCATCCTGACTAGGGTTACATGGGTGTCCTCTTAGGAAGTTCCCAAACCTGGGAGCGTTTCAGCACATTATCTAACTCAATGTAGATAAATGAACATGGTTACATAAAAAAGACTCAAAAAAAACATAGGGTCTGAAGATAAACGTTCCTTTTGGTGGGAGGGTTGCTGGGGATCAGGGAATCAACCCCCCACACCGCTCCCCACCTCTGCCACCTTATGCATGCTAGGCAAGCAGTCTGCCACCCCTAACTCTTGGAAGAACTAGCCCTAAATGAATAAAGGACACTGTTTGGGTGGAAGTTCCATGATTTGGTCTGATTTGGATTATTGCGGCAGCAGAGAGGTTTATCAGGGTGCAGAAACTTTCCAGACACAGACGCCGTCCAGCAGTGTTTTGCCACCAGCGGCCTTTCTCTAAACGATAAACACATCACGAGCCTCCGGGACTTTAGAATCTAACCGCCTTAGGCACACTGAAACAGAAAGCACGGCTATCATTTAAATCGTTTAGGTTATTATACACTAAAAGCTTTCTGGTTCTGCCCCACCCATGTGTGACTTTTTTTCCCTCCTCAATAGACTCTTGTATGGGACAGGGTCTCACAGTGTAGCCCTGGCTGGCCTGGACGTCCTATGTAGATTGCACTGGCTTCATATTCATAGTTAACCACCTGAGTTCCGGGCTTAGGGTTGTGCACCACCACACCTGGTGGAAACAACTGACTTGTGTGCATTTTTTTCTTTTGTTTAGTTTTCGCTCTGTTAGGGATTGAACCTAGGACACCAGGCACGCTAGCCAAGGGTTCGTACCACTGGCCTAGACCCCCGGCTCCACCACAGGTAGACTCGGATGGCTTTTCTACGTGCGTGAAGGGAAACAGCATATTTAAGCACAAATCCTGTATGTTGTGGGAGTTCTGTGTCAATGTGCTGGATTAGGAATGTTCTATTGTTTCTACGTCTGTTTAAAGTGTACTCAATCAACAAGAATTACTTGAATACCTCCTTCATGCCAAGCAGACTTGTGAACTTCTTTGATTGAACATGAATCCTGAAGCTTAGAAACATCCTCATTAGGGGAGCCTCTGGGAAATTCCGTTCTCCTCTGTGGAAGAGAATCAGCGAACCACGTGTTTGGGGGATGTTGCATTGGGCTTCATATCCAGTGTGCTAGATACAGGTCTTGTTTTCTATCTCGTTGATAGAATGCAGCTTTCCTGGAGGAGGGGGCAGGGAAATCAACCTTCCCTTTTTACAAAGGTTAATAAAATGGTACTTGTTTGAGAACTCACTATGGAGCTCAGACTAACCTGCCCCAGCTTGGGGAGTACAGCCATGAGCTACCATGCCCAAAATGGTACTTCTCTCCAGCTGGTTAAATTTAAAACACTGGAAAAAATAAAACAGTTTTGTACAAGGCCCTTCAAATCCAGGCAGGAGCATATTCTTTTGAGGGTGAGCTGATCATATTGGTATGTCACTCACGGGTCTGCAAGCATGTGTCTACCCTGGAGGGAACTGAGCCCTCCAGCCCTCCGTAGCCCTTCTGGTTCTCATAACAGTGTGGTTTGCATTACTGCTGCTGCCGCTGGCCCCTTCTCTCTGAGTGCTGACAGGCTTCAAGGAAGGGTTGGGCCAAAACTGTTACTATTTTCTTCTTCAAGCTCTGAACTGAGACATTCCCTGACATCCTGGTGACTGGTTTTCTGAGGCAATTTGAAGCCTCCGTTATACAGCTGGCAGAAACGACGGAGACAGATAATGAGTGCATCCAACTGCAACAGGAAGCAACAGAGTAAGTCAAACCGGTATTTCCCTGTGAGCACGGGTGCTGCTGCCCAGCCTACACCCAGGGTTGAAAGAGGGAAGTGCAGCCCCAGTCGCTGGGAGCACTCCCCTGCTCCTAGTTCTTTGACCTCTAGGGACAGAAGGCCACTGGGTTGGCTTTTGTGGGGTTACCATAAACTGGGGAGGAAAGCTGTGGGGTCTCCATGACAACCTGAAGCCTAGAGCCTGGTGCCAGCAGGAGGCCAGCGGACAGACGCTGTTCTTGTCTAGAGGTCCCATTCCTGCGGCTGCTTTTTCTCTACTTGCTAATCACTCCTTGCTGGCTCAACCTGGGGCTAGTTGAGTCTGTCGTGCCTGTGACATCACTTCTGCTGTCTTATAGAAGAGAGTTTCTGCTAGACATATGACCTCACAGCTAGTAAGCACACTTCTGATGAGGTTCTGATGAGTGTGGTGTGGGCAGATAAGATATGGATCATGCCTTTGGCGCTTTCTATTTGTTTGTTTGTTGTAAAGACAGATTCAATGGGAAGCAGCCTGGCCTCAGACTTGGGGTGCTCCCATCCCCACCTTCTGAGTGCTTAGATTACAGCCTGCTTCTATTACTCTTTTAAACAGACACAGGTAAGCTCTTCTCTCCTGTTCTCTCCTTGGTCTTGCTGTGGCTGAGATGCAGCAGTTGAAGTCACTATCTTTGACCTAGAGAGAAGGGAACAGAAGGTTGACTATGGCAACAATAGCACAGACATCTGGGCCTCGACTACACAGACCCGAGATGATTACTCACCTTGCTTAGACTGTTGGACTTCACTCACACTTTTCTATAAAAAGGAAACTGTTGTGCAAGATTAGAGATGTGTTACATTTGTTTATGCTGTGGAACATTTGCTTAATGATGCAAAGATGTGTTATATTTTTTATGTTGCATGGGTTTAACTCTGTAAAGCTATGTTACCTTGCCTGTCTAAAACACCTGATTGGCCTAATAAAGAGCTGAATAGCCAATAACGAGGCAGGAGAAAGGACAGGCAGGGCTGGCAAGCAGAGAGAATAAATAGGAGGAGAAATCTAGAGCAAGGAACAAGGAGCAAGAAAAGGAGAGAAGGATGCCAGGGGCCAGCCACCCAGGAGTAAACAGGAAAGTGAGATATATAGAATAAAGAAAGGCAAACTACAGCTAAAGAGAAATGGGATAATTTAAGTTAGAAAAACTGGCTAGAAACTGAAAAGTTTCTGCACCCCATAAGCCTCTCCGCTGATGCAATAATCTGATTCAGACCGAATTAGAAAAAGCTCAGGTTTAATGGTTACAAATGCTCCCAGAAGGCTTTCCAGCACCCCCAAAGTGGAGATGGGGAAAGGAAGACCAGAAAACCACATATTTATTCTCTGGGGGACAGTTTTAATATCCTGTGGGAGTGGTCTTGAGAATCTCTGGGGAGGGATCATTATTTGGTGGACTTTCTTGGGGGCAGAGTCTGGATTGAGGCAACTCCATGGGGGGAGGCTTGGGGTGGAGCCTCCACCCAAACATTCCAGACTCTATGGATGCTGGGTGGAGTGAAGTTTCCACCCAAACAGAAACAAGTCAAGCTAGGCCCAGCATTCAGAAGAAAGAATAAGTTTCTGTGTATTTATTTGAGAGTTGGGTGGCAAATTACAAAAAAAAAAAAATCAACTACAGGAAAGTTTCTGTCTTATTTGAGCTATTGTTATATTGAGCCTTTAAGAGAGTCTAAAACCTGGCGGGATGGCTCAGCCGGTAAAGCACTTGTTTCGTAACCCCAAGAGCCCGAGCTCAACACCTGTTTCCTATAAAAAGGTGGAAGGAAGGAACCTGCCCCCCACATATGTGCTGAGGCATGCCCCTTTCTCACATGCCATACAGAAAATAAGAAGAAATAGTGAACATTTTTTAAAAAATCTAGAACCAAACCTGTAAATCTATTTTTTTTTCTGTTTTCTGATATGGAAAATGATCCCCTTGTCACTTGAAAATTTACCAGACCTCAGTTGAAGTGGCCATATGAGAATTTTCATCTTCCACCCAGGAAATTGGTTGGACCATCTTTTGTCTTCTGGTCAGCTAAACTATGATGGGAGAGTCAAGGAACGCAAGCCTAGTTAATGGGCACCCCCAGGGAAGGACATTCCCAGAGGAAGGTCATTTACTTTCCTGACCCAGGCTTATGCTCTGAGGTCAACCAGACCTAGAGGCTTGTATACGTCACCTTAGAAAGACATAAATTATAGCACAGAAGCAGATTAGCAGGACATACGTGGCCACCAACTGCCAACTCCTGGACTCACTTCAGTGGCCATCCTTAAGTCCGAAGTCACCATTTGAAACAACTATGGGTGAAATTCTAGGCACATCCTGAGGTGAGATCCCTCTCCATCACCAGTGAGCCTGTAAAACCCAGTTATCTTTTTTTTTAAGATTTATTTATTAGGTATACAACATTCTCCCTCCATGTATGCCCACACGCCAGAGGAGGGCGCCAGATCTCATTACAGATGGTTGTGAGCCACCATGTGGTTGCTGGAAATTGAACTTAGGACCTCTGGAAGAGCAGCCAGTGCTCTTAACCACTGAGCCATCTCTCCAGCCCCAAAACCCAGTTATCTTTATGCTTTCAGAACAAAATGGCTAGATCCTCCCTTTGTGAAAGGAAGATAGGGAAAAGGAGGAGATGACAGGCCCCAAGCAAGCCCCAAACCTAACAGGATCAGCACTCCACATGCGGAGAGCGGAAGAATGACCTCTTCAGATGCCACGGTCTGCCCTTTCTTCTCTGCTAGGACAGTGCTCCTGCCGCTGTGACCAACTGGGGTACTATTCCAATCTTCTAGATGGACTAAGCCTGGTTTTTCAATCGCAGCCTTCAAGCTTTCAAACTTGGGGTTTTAATAAGCAGCGCTCTAACCCCCACGACTCTGAGAAAAGCGCATTTTTACCTTCCGATAGCTCTACGATCTCATCAATAATAATCATAATTTTTAAAAAAAGGTCACAAAATTAGCTGGGCAGTGGTGGCGCAGGTCTTTAATCCCAGCACTCAGGGGGCAAAGACAGGAGGATCTCTGTGAGTTCAAGGCCAGCCTGATCTACAGAGCTTCTAGGACAGGCTCCAAAGCTATAGAGAAATCCTGCTTCAAAAGAAAAAAAAATAAAAACAAACAAATCAATCAATCAATAAAAAGGCCACAAAGTTGACTTCTTCCTCTTCCTTCTCTCCAACCTTCTTTCTTCTCCTTTAATTTGGTTTTTGAGACCAGGTCTTGCTAAGTAGTCCTTGTTGATCTAGAACTCACTAGGTAGACCAGGCCCACTTCCAAGGTACAACAGTTTTCTTGCCTCTGCCTCACTGGTTCTGGGATCAGAAATGTGTACCGCCATATCTGTCTTGAGACAGGGCTTACTATGTAACCCAGGATGACTTTGAACTCATGATCTTCTTACCTCAGCCTTCCAAGAATTAGGACTGCAGGAATTAACTACCCGCCCAGCATGGCACAGGCGCTTTACTTTGCTCCTCCTCCCCCCCCCCACCGGTGTCATTCTGTTCAGCGTGCACAGCTGACCCTTACAACACCAATGTCCTTCTGAAACCTGGGCTGCATCAGCTGGCCACACAGTGAGAGAATGACCTCTTCAGAGCTTTCTCAATTTTTCACAGGGTGGGTAGGGTGAGAATTTTCTAAATCTTTTACATTCTAGTTCCCTTCGCTTAACAATTCTGACTTGAAGGAAGTTCATTCTTCTCACGTTTTCCTTCAGGACCTGAGCTCCTGCTCAACACGTGGCTTAGAAATCTATCCAGGTAAATGGCCAATTTCCCCTCTTCTCCACCTCCCCCCGCCCCCCCCAAAACCCGCTAGATCTTGGGCTCTGCTCGGCAAGAACTATCTTTTCCTATTGTCCTACAACAGGCTCCTGTCTGTTGGAGTCCTGGTCTCCATGAAGTCACCACCCACGTGTTTACCAGCCAGACTGGTTGTAACTCTAAGACACTTAGCAGTTTTCTTCTTTCCTCTCGGAGTTCCCAGGAGACCTGATTTTAAAGTCCCTTCTCGACAATCTGGGCTGCTGAGCCTGTCTCGTCTAGGCCAGTTCCAAAGCTCCTTCGGCATCACCAAGTGCGTACACAGAACTACCGCACTTCTCAGCACCAAGCAACATCTTCACACACACTGGCCGCAAGAGCAAAATACCCGTATGCTGGGAAGTTCTCACAAAGCTGCGAAAGCGCCAGCCCAGTGTCGGCTAAGGGTTCTCCTGTTTCTAGAATGCCAACCTCATAGCACAGAGAGGGCAAGCTGATACCATGCCAGGGTATGTGCCAGAAGAAATCAAAGCGAGCAAACGATAGAGATGGCTCCACGCCCATGTTTATTGCGGCACTATTCACTACGGCCGAGATAGGAGTCAGCCACACAATGCAGTTTTATCCCACCATAAAGACAAATGAAAGCATGCCGTTTTCAGGAAAATGAATGAACCAGAGAACATCGTGTTAAGCAAAACAAGCCAGACTCAGAAAGACAAAATTACATGTTTTCTCTCATGAGTGATTTAGATTTGGCAACAACAAAAAGACATGTAAATAGAAGGAAAGGCCATCTCAGGAGGAGAAGGAGACCAGTGAGATGGGCATGGGGAGGCAAACATAATCAAAGCATTAAATGTGTATGAAACTGTCATAATGAAACATGGTATTCTGTAAAATTAATATAAACACATGTTGGAACACAGCCCAAGAATGAAGTTATGTGAGAATTTTGTTTTGTTGTTGTTTTTCTGTTTTTCAAGACAGGGTCTCTCTGTGTAGCTTTGGTGTCTGGACTGTAACTAGCTCGTGTAGACCAGGCTGGCCTTGAACTCACATAGATTCACCTGCCTCTGCCTCCCGAATACTAGGATTAAAGGTGTGAGCCACAACCACCCCAGCTGTTGTGTGAGAATTCTGAGTGCTTGTAAGAAAACTCCAAGAAAACAAGACAAGAGTCTTGAGCAATGCACACCTTTCATCCCAGCACTCGGGAGGCAGAGGCAGACGGATCTTCTGTGAGTTCGAGGCCAGCCTGGCCTACAGAGTGAGTTCCAAGACAGCCAGGGCTACACAGAGAAACCATGTCTTGAAAAGCAAAACAAAACAAAACCAAAAAAAAAAAAAAAAGAGTCAAAACACAGAATTGATGTTGGAACGTGTTTTTGTGCTCCTCCCCAGGTGTATCGGAAAGGAGTGAGCTTATTTCAGCTGTCGACTCTATAGAAAAACCTGCTTTTGCCATGTGTGGCTTGTCCTTGTGATTGTACTCCTTTACTCAGGTGACTCTTAACCCACAGAGTATAAAGTGTGATGCACTGAATAAAGCTGGCTATTGCATGAGACCTTAGTTCGCCTCATTTTTAGGCCCTGCCCTCCCAGGTTCATTTGGCCAAGTACATCAGTAAACGCCCATGTATATGTGTACACACACACAGAGGTAGGGAGGGAAAGGAAGAGAGAGGGAGAAAGAACAAACTAGCACTCCACCATCATACAAGGACACTAATCCTACTCAAGAGCTCCACCTCCATGACCAGTCACCTCCCAAAGATGCCATCTTCTAGCACTGCCACGTTGTGGTTGTGATTCCAACATGAATTTGGGGGGATCGCTAACAGTCAGTCCCTAACAGACAGCCTATAATAAGCTGCAGAGGGGCATGCTGGGGAATCTCCGGTCACAGTGTAACTGGAGAAGACAGTGGTAAACGGTTTAGTGAATGAGGGCAGGGGATTCTCTGGGCTCATCACTCTCCCCAGCCAAGCAGGATTTGGAAATAAATGGACTCCGGAGCCCCCTTTCCAGCAGTGACCCTGCAGGTCACCCTCTCAGGGTCGCCCTTTCTTCACTTTCATATATTGAAAGAATAGAACCACAGGGTTAAATTAGAATTCAGAAAACAAAATGGAAACATAAGCGCTGTGCACCAGCTTTCACTAAAGTTAAGCCTCTAGAGTAGGGTGTGGGAGCTCATACTGAATTCCTAGCACCTGAGGGGGCTGAGGTGGGAGGATCGTTGCAAATTTGAGGCCAGCCTGGGCTACAGAACAAGACTGTGTCTTTAAAAAGTTATTTATTTATATTTTCTGTCTGAGTGTTCCACACGTACCCCTGCAGGCCAGAAGAGGGCATCAGATCCCATTATAGACGGTTGTGAGCCACCATGTGGGTGCTGGGAATTGAACTCAGGTCCTTGGAAGAGCAGCCAGTGCTCTTAACTGCTGAGCCATCTCTCCGGCCCCAAGACTGTGTCTTTAAAGAGCAAACAAAAATTTAAAACTCTAATAATAATTATTATTATTCTCTCAAGGACACATGCTTATTAAGCCCTTGCTTACTGTGAGGAATAAAGGACCCTCTGAGTTAAATAATTTAGTGGTCCCACAACTAATCATTCTCCTGGGCACAACTCTAAAAAGCAGGTACTGGAGAGAATTATCTTCTTTCTCTCACCCCATCTCTCTCTCTCTCTCCCTCCCCATGTGTTTGTATGTATGTGTGTGTGTGTGTGTATGCGCATGCAAGTGCATGTCCTGGAAACATGTCCATGGAAACAGAAGATAACCTATAGAAGTCGGTTCTCTCCAGGGATCAAACCCAACTGTCAGTCTTGGGGGCACGCATCTTTACCTGCTAAGCCATCTCCCCAGCCCCTAAAGAAAATTCTTATCAAGAACACATCCTCCTTTCCTCTTCCTCCAGCACCTCCTACTTCTTTGCTTAGTATGGTTACCACAAATGAAAACACACTAGTCTCTGAATTTAAGCACATAGCCTGGTGACAAGGAGTCACTAGTCAATTATGATGTGTTGGGTTCTAGGACTTGTTTAAAGCAAGTCATGAAGCCAGGTGTGGTGGCGTGCACCTTTGATCCCAGCACTTGGGAGACAGAGGCAAGCAGATCTCTGTGAGTTCTAGGCCACCATAGTCTACAGAGTGAGTTCCAGAACAGCCAGGGCTATGTAGAGAGAGACCCTGTCTCAAACAAACAAAAA
Source organism: Ondatra zibethicus (assembly GCA_004026605.1). Taxonomy (NCBI): domain Eukaryota; kingdom Metazoa; phylum Chordata; class Mammalia; order Rodentia; family Cricetidae; genus Ondatra; species Ondatra zibethicus. The sequence goes on along the minus strand of PVIU01004769.1, from coordinate 4,295 downwards.
AACTAAGTCATGGGAAGCTAGCAGCAGCTACTGAACCAACATGAGCAGATGGGGACAGGAAAGGCTTCCTGGAGAAGATGACAGAGGAGACAGGGCTGGTGAGTTAAAGTCGCATAAAGAACAGGAGAACATGGAAGAGGCCTCCAGACACAGATGTGTTGCGTGGTGACTGACACCAGGTGAGGGACATGGCAACTACAGAGCTCATTTATTCCAGGCTGCCAATGAGATGGCCCAGGAAGGGAGGTCTTTGTAGACTTGTCCGTGACGGGGCCCACCAGGAATGCCAGCAGTTGGGACCGAAGTTCAGAGGGGGCTGTAAATTTGAGGCCAGTCATAGCTACATAGTAAGATCCTGTCTCAGAAACAAAGAGGGTGTTTTAAACTCTAAGATGTTTGGAGCTATCCTCCAAGCACAGTTGAGTTCCCCACTGGAGGGATGAGGTTGGTTATGCAGCTGTGCTTGGGCACATGCAAATTTGGTTAAATACAGGATGTAAAAAATATGGTCAGGTCTATCCTTGGCTACATAGCAAGGTGGAGGTCAGCCTCAAGTACACAGGACCCTGTCTCAAAGAAAGAAAGAAACCGCTTGAGTTTTCATAAATAGAAGTTTGGATAATAAATCCCCAGTAATGTAAGCCATGCTTTTCAAGGCATGGATTTTGTCTTGTTTGTAGCTTACTTCTCTGAGTCCAGGACAGAGTCTGACACACAGAGGACGCTTGACCGTCATTTGTTCAATAAGTGAGGGAGCTAGCAGAAAAGAAGCATATATTCTAAGAGTACTGTTTGCCGACCTTTGTTCATCCTTTTTGGGTTGGCCCTGATTGCAACAGCATTTTTGGCTCACATCTGAAACAGACAACAAGTTTTTTAAGTTGTCTATTAACCAGGTTTTTCAATGGTTATGTAAATGAAAAAGCAGTCTTCAAGAGGTAACATTGAAACTTTAATTGCAAAAGAATATCTGAACAAAATTAATAGTCTTTGTGCTAGCTTTTCATTCCTCTGACAAAATACTGGATGAAAATCAATTAACACAGCAGGAAGGTTTGTTTTGGTTCACTCTTTCAGAGATTTAAACCTGTCCTGGTCAGTTAGCCCACTGCTTTGGAGCCTGCGGCAAGCAGAGACTTCAGGGCAAGAAGCACGTGGTGGAGCCGAGCCAAAACTGGTCCCTTCCTCATGGTCAAGAAGCCAAGGAGAGAGAGAATGAGGCTAAGGTCCCAGTGGCCTTACTTCCTTCGTCTAGGTCATCCTCAAAGTTCTACTTCCCTGTAGCACCCCAGGCCTTGGGGACGTCTACCTGGGAATAATGGAACTGTTTAATTCGCTCACATCTGCCTCATCTTACAAACCAGACAGATACAACTTGCAAAGGTTAGATGCATTGTCTGCAGAATACGACACAGCTACACATCCTCAATTCCAGCTGCTCTCTTAACATCTGCCCTGAGATTCTCACTCTATTTAAAAATGCTTAATAGGAATTGGCTCCAAAAATACTTGACTGATGTCAAGGGAAAACAAATTATTTGAATAAAAAAATCATGTTCTAAAAATAATAAAATTTAGTTCTTTCTTCTTTTCACAAGATTTTGCTATTTTGCCTAGGCTGGTCTTGCTTGGATCCCTGAACTCAAATGATCCTCCTGCCTCAGTCTCCCAAGTAGCTGAAACTATGTACTACCAAGGCCAACCAGTAGCTACATTTTTTAAACATCCCCTTGCTCTGCCTCTCCATCTGTCTGCGCAGTCATGACAATGATTTCTCACTGTTCTAGAGGCTGGGAAGCCCGCGGGCTCCATGACTGCATGGGGCAGCTGTGTGTTCTGATGCTGACCCTCACACTGCAAGAGACAGAGAAGGGGCCAGTGTCTCTGAAGCCTCTTTTATAAGATCCTTAATCTCATCCCAAGGGAGAGAGGCACTCAAGACCTGGTGATTCCCGGCCGGTCCGATCTCTTGACACTAATACATTGCAGAGTAAGTTAGCAGACATAGTCAGACCATTGCAGACTAAGTAGACATAGTCAGACCATTGCAGACTAAGTTAGTAGACACAGTCAGACCATTGCACCATTCGCGAGATAGCAAAACCAGGCAATCAGAAGTGCATTTCAACAGCTGAAACTGATATTTTTCGGTAGGGGCGGAGGCTGGTCGGGAGTATTTGGAATAATGCCTGTAAATAACACCCATACAATCTTCTAGTTGAGAGCTACAAGCAAAACATATTCAAATTCCGTTACAAAGAAATTTTCTTGAAAACGTTTTTTTGGGGAGGGGGAGGAAAAATTTTTTAGGTGAGGCCAATTTTTTTTCTTTTTTTAATCTATGATCACAATCCAAATAATTTAAAATGCAAAGTTGGAGAAAGAAATGGAAACGAATGTGGAGGCCAGTTCTGAGCGCACAAAAGGGAGTGGAAAAATTCTTTCCTATTATGCTGACCACATTCCTCTCCTAAAACATAAGCTCTCGGCTGAACCAGTATTATAATACAATGGGCGTGTTTTCATCCAGGATGGCTGGACAATGGGTCCACCTACTTCTGTTTCTCAGCACTGGGGTTGAAGGCAGGGCTTCCTACCTGCTCCTTGAATGCTCCACGATTGAGCTGCAAACAAGGCCCACTTTCTAATTCAGATAAAATTAAATTGCTTAGGCTGCCCTAGAACTGACAGTCTAACCCAGGCAGGATGTGAACTTGGAACCCTGCTACCTCAGCCTCCCAAGCAGCTGGGAGGCCTGAATCACGTTCCTCACCTACCTAATTTCAGCGTGGGGCTGAGTTACCAGAAACACTACTCAAGACTTCATTTTTAAATCACCTTAATGCCTAACTAATTTGAGCTTATTTTAATCCTTCTTTAATTCAGAAACACACACAGAGGGTTGTTTTGGTTTTTTTCTTTTGACTTCCTGTCTTCATTGTTACTTGTAGTAGTCTGTTTCCTGTTGTAAAAATACATCTGATGCTGCTTTAAACAAAAGCTTGGGCTGGGATATAGCTCAATAAGTAGGATGCGCACCTAGCAAGGACAAGGCCCTGGTTTCAAGGCGCAGAGATGTATAAAATTAGACCTGGTCAGGAAGGCCTGTAATCCTAGCGTTTGGGAGGTAGAGGCTGGAAGGACCAGAATGTCAAGGTCATCCTCAAGAAAGTTCAAGGCCAACCTGGCAAAGTCTCTTTAACTCGAAGTTTTGGAGGCTAAAAATACAAAATCTTACAACCCCTAGAGGGGACCCTTTAAGCAGAATGTCAGCATGGTGGATGGCAGCATGGCAGGAACATAGATGCACAGGGAGAGATCACACAGGCAGAGAGACTGGAAGCCTGAAGCAGGGAGGAACCAGTCTGGTCGTTCTCTTTTCATAACAGCTCATTCTTGGGAATACTAAGGTCCCAAGAGAACTGCATTAATCGTTTCTGAGGGCTAATGACCTAACCACCTCCCTCTTGCTCGGCCCTACTTCTTTGTACATTCTCAGCTAGGGTTCCTATTGCTCTTGAAGAGACACCATGACCACGGCAACTCTTAGAAGGAAAACATTTAATTGGGGCTGGCTCACATATTCAGAGGTTTAGTCCATTATCTTCCCAGTGGCGTGCCGGCAGATATGGTGCTGGAAAACGAGTTGGAAGGTCTACTTGATCAGCACACAGAAGTGGACTGAGACGCTGGGTGTGGCCTCTGCGTATGTAAAGCCCGCCTCCACAGTGATGCACTTCCTCCAACAAGGCCACGCCCACTGCAACAAAGCCACACCTGCTGCAACAAAGCCACACCTCCTAATAGTGCCACTCCCTATCGGGGAGCCGTTTTTTTTTTCTCAGACTACCTCAGTGCAGGTATGTGTTCATGTGTGACTTCATATGTGTGCAGGAGCCAACCTCTGGTGTCACTCGTGTTGCTTTTGAGTAACTCAGTTTAACGTGGAACTTGCTAGGCTGTTTGGTTCATTCACCTTCCTAGTGCTAAGGAATCCGTGCGCACCACTACACCCGGGTTTTTTTTTTTTAAATTATTTCCTGCTTTATTTCATTTTTTTTGTTTACATTGTTTTGTTTTATTTTTTCCATTCAAAAACATAATTAAAGAAATAAAATTTTTACATTTCTTCCCCTTCTCCCGGTCCCCTCCCACTACCCCCCAACCCTTCCTCCCTCCCCCTTCTTCCTTGAAAGAGGGCATGGTGCCCTGGCCTGTTGGAAGTCCAAGGCCCACCTCCCCTCCCTCCCGGCCTAGGAAGGAGTGCATCCAAAAAGACTCGGTTCCCAAAAAGA